>JANHFL010006528.1:0-15052 GCA_032468155.1 Oxyrhabdium leporinum | reverse complement strand
GAGAAGCGAAACATCTGCCAGGAAAAACAAAGAAAGTTCAGTTGTGAAAAAGCACCTTTGGGACTCTTTTACTATATTTGTAAATACAAGTTGTATTACAAAAGAACTAGAAGCATCCCACGCTCTCTCACATTCAAATGAAGAAATCTAAATACTGCAGCTCTACCAAAATATTTAGCAGCATCTTGGAAAGGATAAAAGGGACTTATAACAATATCTCCAGAACAGTTTCACTTGGACCAGTTGACTCTTATTGCTCCAGGTGCAGGAGATGAGCTACTACAGGTAGTCCCTGACTACAATGGAGATCAGAATTTTGGTCGTAAGCCATTGTGGTCATAAGTCAAGACACCATGTGACCAAATTTGATTTTACAACTGTATATAAAGTAAATCACCATAACTTTAAAGCAAATCACATGGTTGTTAAGCGAATCCTGTGGTTATTAAGTGAATCTATTCTTCTAAATAGGCATGTTTGCCAGAAACTATCCAAAAATGCCAAAAGTCATAAAAAAAGATTGCAAATCATGGTCACATCACTGCCATATGCTGCAAGCAGTCATAAATGCAAACTGGTTGCCAAGCATCTGAAATTCAATGTGACCATAGCGTGTGGTAGTCATAACTTTGAGGACTGGTTGTAAGTGGGTTTCTAAAAGTCCATCATAACTTTGAAGAATCATTAATCAATCAGCTGTAACTCAGGGACTAGCTATATGACAGTAAGTTGATGAAAAGAAGCTATGTTTTGCAACAAATGTCTGAGACTATTAAAAATACCATTTAGAGTTGGGACAATATAATCCAGTTCACTCCACATTGCTGTTGAGTAAGGCCTATCTATTTATTTATTTATTTTACTCCATTCTATTTTTCTTACCGGAATCATTCCCTGAGGACATCCAAAACCAGAATGTGGTCATATCCATCTCCCGGTGACATAATTTAAATTAACTCCCCTAACTATAACAATATATTGATTAAAAAATGTGCAGACTACAAGGAAACAAAGCACATGCTCATAATGAAAAATAAACAGTTAAATTTGGTACCAGGATTTTTTTTAAAAAAACAAAAAAACCCCAAGGGTTAGTGATATAAAAAAATGTTGCTGACTGACAACTTTCATATACAAGGTACAAGTCTGCATAAAATGTTAAACAGAGAATTTTGAAAATATCTAGTTTTAAGTATTTGTAGTTCAGGCAGCCACAATTTTTTTAATACTAAATGAATACTGTAATCCTGTTCAGGCCTTTTTTTTATGATATATGAAGCAAAAGATGCTGTTTCTGAGCTGTAATTTGGGTGAGGGTTTTAGTCTTCACATTAGCATCAATATTCTCTTTTCAGAGCAGTGTGAAACTCTATGTCTCTTTTAACTTCCTGTATTATACTAATTTATAAAATGTATGTCATGTCATTTCGGGGAAGGCAGCATGATTTTACATTAAAAAAGTGAGATTAGAAAAAGGATGGTAATTTAAAAAGTATCTGGCTAGAGAATTGTATAAGAGACACATCTTCAAAGGATATTTGTCAGAACAACAAAATAATTTAAAAAATAAGGACATTTGGTATAGTTTAATACATAATGAACTCAGATCCTGCAGTAAATTACACAACAAATTATATTGGAAAGGGTTCAGTGAACATTTTAAAATGTGGTTTCAAAGTTATATTTGATTGACAGTAACATAGGGCTGTCAAAAAGGAAAGAAAATGGAAGGAGGAAATTAAGAGACTTATTTTTAAAGCAAAGTATATATACTTACCACAGTGTTTCATTTCAGGGTAAGCAACTTTATACAGAACACAGAAGAAGAATAAAAAATGCTAAATCAAAGGCATTAAAGATCTGGGATTTAAAAAAATAAAAGGAAACAGCTAACTGGTTTTATTGTTACTTAACAATCTATTTATCCCTGCAAATCATTGTTGTTTCCACCCTATTACCATTTTATACATCTCATAAAACTCAATACAACCATAACTTCAACCCATTCACTTTCTTCATATATTTGCTATACAGTTCATTCAGCACCCATTCATTTGTGATCTTTCCTTTTGTTGCTTTATCCATACACTCTTTTTAAGTAATCTCATTTCCAAGGCATTCATTTTACTTTGTCTGACATATCTAAATCTCAACTCCAGAAACAAAATGTTAACTGCCACCTCTTATTCCCTTGTTCCCTTTTAAGGTCTTCTCCACTATGCTCACTTAATTTATTAATTCCCTAAAAACCTTTATTCGCTCTTACTATCTTTTCTTTTGTACAGGCGAACAATCATGGCCTGTTCCCAATCATCAGGCAATCATTGCACAAATACTAAACAAGTAGTACAGATATTCCACATGCAAACCACATCCATATTTTAACATATTTTTTCAGCTCTGCTATTTTTCAAAATTATCATAGCATTTGCAACTTTCTTTCCATTGCACTTTTTCTGGACAGTAACATGATAGCATTGGACAGTAAAATTGATAGCAATGATATTGTTATCATTTCTAAACAAATACCTAAGATATCCTTTCCAATATTCCTTCATGTGTTTCATTTTTTAAAAAATCGTTTTTAATTTTGTTCAGACTGCTGAAAGTTCATTGCTTAGCCCTTATAACCCACTTCCAAAAAACAATATTTTTATTTTCATCAACATCGTTCATTTTTATGCTTCTTTTAACATTAATTTAACTTCTGTAATCTTAATGCTTGTGACCCTCTTTGGTTACATTCTTTGTGACCTTATTTTTTCTATATACAGATTTAACAAATATTTTTATGTTCTCATTATTGCAACAATACATTTTCCTTATGATTATCCACAGTCTTTTTCATTTCATCATTGCACCAAGGATACTAGTCATATTTTCCATTTGTGTAATTACCTACTTCTGTAGGTAATTGTACTCCTTTTCCAGAAGTTTTAATATCTTCTTATATCAGCTGCTGTGGGGAGATGGAATTATCCTATAATACATTTTTGTGCCTTGACTTCCTACAGTCATTCTATCTTCATTCTTATCTATTTTTCCCAAGATCCTGAAACTTAAAACAAAATTTGTCCCATGTCATATACTCTTCTCTCTTAGCCCTAATCCATATATACTTCAATGGGCTTTTTTCAATATTTTATCATAAACAGTCATATCAATCATGCTTTTTTGTTTCAATACTTTTTAAAGTAAATTTTCTTTATTTAATCCATGCTCCTTACCATTTACTCTTACTGTAGATATTGACTTCCATCGCCTATCATAGCTTTGGTCAATGAAACCAAATCTTTTCAGTGATAGAGAAGTATAAATTAGATTAACAGCCTTAGTGGTATCCATGCTATGAGGAGAAACTCTGCTGGTGGCAAAGACAGAATGAAGTCTGGTCGGATTTGGTAAGAAAATTTGTTTAAAATTTCATACAGGGAAACTAAATTAGCACTTTGTCTTTGAAGAACATTAGCTTTGTTCTTTTCAGATGGAATTATACATTTAAAAAAATATGGAATCTGGAACAAGAGAAGGGTCATGCACCAACATTCTTATGTTTGAGATAATTGTTACTTTCTCCTATATATTAATGGGCTACATGTCAACAGTCTTGATTTATTTTCTTGGAACTTGTACTTAGATTTATTTCCTTGGAACTAATAATCATATTGATATGTGTATATAATACTGTAAGCTAAACTGCTGTTTATTGTCATGCATTTAATATGATTGTCTTATTTACATATTGAAATGCTATTTGGATATAATATATTTTATTTTGGAGAAGGAATTTTCTAGCTGGTATAAATACATTCAATTCCTTATTTATTGCTAAATTATCTTGCTGATCAAATTGGAAAAAATGTATTCAGCCAATCAAATTTTTAATCTTAGTGTTCGATTTTCTTGTAGTTAGTCAATGAAGTCTGATAGCCTTCATGTCAAGTTATCTTATCATTTCTGTAAGTCTTTCTATAATGCAATGTGGTATTGGTAAAGCAAGCAAGGGGGAAAAAAGTTTAAGAAAGATCAATGAAACGTAATATGCAATTGATGTCGCTAGTTATACAAATATATTCTGCGGTGACTCTACAGATGGGGAAGAGAAGTGTACATTTGCTGGTCCAACATGCAAAAAGGACTGTCAGTCTAGAAGGTATATACCCAGTTTCTGTTATGAAATGTAGTGAGGTGGTAGAACCCCCAGGAGGGAGGGGCTGCATTCCAGAGGAATAAGAGGTAATTTAGCCCAGTTATTATGTGTGAGAGAAAGATGGTGAAGACAGCTCCTCCTTAAGAGTTCACAGATTATATTGTGGATGCAGATAGTAGAGTTCTCAGTCTTGTAAGCTTTTGTCTACAGGTGTGAAACAGTAAATAAGTCAGCTTGGAAGAATTGCCATATTATCATTCTTGGTTTGGAGCCCGACAGCTGCATTCTAAACAGCCAATGTGATCGGCAGAATCAACCCCAGTTACTGTCTTTTAACTGGTAGAGCATTTGCTGTTTTTCAGTACTTTGGTGCCATGCTATCCTTTTACTCTTACGTATTGAGTGTGGCGTGATTTGGTCAGAAAGAGAATTGATCTGAGAGTTTGATGTATCTTTTATCTAAAGAAAGCAATAATTCATTCCTTTTCTATTCTCTTTGCTGTTTTCTTTCTGCACTTTTATCTTACTTTTTTCCTGGCTTTCCCTTTTTAAAAATAGTTTATCTTCTTGCTTCTTTATCTTCTATTGTTTTTTGTAATTCAATAAAGTTAGATAAAAAAGGAATAAAATTGAATTGCATTGTCAGATTATAAATATTTCAATTTAATCTACCCTTCTACAAACAGAAAATTTTCTACATAAGAGAATGCAAATTGCATAAGAAAAATAATATAGATGAAAGGCAGCTTTGTGCTGAGGGTGATTCTTTGGCCTGAAGTGTCAAGAAAATGACAGGCATACAGTATCCTGTCACTATTTTTGTTGTGACTGGAGTGTCATAGTCCAGGTAACATGTCACAGAGTTTAAGATGAATGACTGAGAAGGGTTTGAAACTCATGTTCTTAAAGAGAGGAACTGTCATTCGGTTCAGGTTGTGTACAATAGTCTTCATACACAAGGTATTATTTGAAATGCAAATATCCAATTCACAGTATTTTATTAGAATTTTCTTCTTATAGTTAAAGTGAATATGCTGTTAAGTGGCACTTAAATTCTGCTTTAAAAAACCAAATCCCCAATAACTCTCAAGGAATCCAAATCTAGTGCTTATTTAGAAGACAGCATAGGGTTTGCTAACTTGTTCACTCTCTGCCACTGCCCTAGTTCTCAGTTTTTGGTTTTCTTTTCATTGCTAGTATTTGTTTTGTTAGGGATATTTCCATAGGTATCAATAGAAGCTTCCCTCCTTGGGCAGAGAACAACCTAGTCTAGTGTGGATGACAATTTAGATATCCAAAGACAAAGGTAATTTCCCATACCTTCCAACTTAACAGAACAACAGCGTTGGAAGGGATCTTGGAGGTCTTCCAATCCAACTCCCTGCTCAAGCAGGAAACCTATACCATTTCAGACAAATGGTTGTTCAATCTCTTCTTAAAAATTTCTAGTATTGGAGCATTGACAACTTCCAGAGGCAAGTTGTTCCACTGATTGTTCTAAATGTCAGGAAATTCTCCTTAGTTCTAGGTTGCTTCTGTCCTTGACCGACTCAGCCTTCCATCTTTCTGAGGTGGGTAAAATGAGGACCCAAAATTGTTGGGGGAAATATGCTAACTATGTAAACCGTTTAGAGAGGGTTGTAAAGCACTGTAAAGCAGTATATAAGTCTAAGTGCTATTGCTATTAGTTTCCATCCATTGTTTCTTGTCCTGCCCTCAAGTGCTTTGGAGAATAGTTTGACTCCCTTTTCTTTGTCGCAACCCCTGAGATATTGGAACACTGTTATCATGTCACCCCTTGTTCTTCTTTTCATTAAACTAGACATGCCCAATTCCAGCAAATGCTTTTATATGTTTAAGCCGCCAGACCCCTAATCATCTTTGTTGCTCTTCTCTGCACTCTTTCTAGAGTCCCAACATCTTTTTTATATTGTGGAAATATTCCAAATGTGGTCTTACAATATCTTCTTGTGTCATCCAACCATAATTGTGCCAGCGTAACAATAAAGAGGACCAACTTTATATTACTTCAGTGATTACTGGTCAAAGCAATTAAGATGCTATAAATCACTTGTATAGAAAAGTTTTTTGTGTTTTTTTTTTAAAAACATATTTTCCTTCCATGAAGAATTCCAATCTGGCTCTCCCAAAATCATTCAATAAATGATATGAAAGATTGTAAAAGCCAATTGTATGATTAATCCTATGTTCAGTTTGCCTTCCCTATAAGCAATATATTGTCCCATTTTCATTCTAGAGCAGGGATGTCAAACTTGTGTCGTCATGGCGGAGTGACGTATTGGGAGTTTTTTCCCCCTTTGCTAAACCGGATGGATACGGGCCAACTTGATGCATCCGGCCCGTGGGCCGCGAGTTTGACACCCCTGTTCTAGAGTATGCAAACTACATTAGATTTATAATATGGATGAATCCAGTATTTTTGTGTAATTCAGTTAAATTCCTTCCAACTGCAATTGGTAAATCAAAGGTTTTTTCTCATTCAGCATTTAGTTTCTGACAGTATTTAAATTTACAGATCTTAACATTTTCTACAGAAAAGATCTTCTATAGTGAAAAGAAGTGAACAACCACTGGATAATCATTTTGTATTGTATCCTCTTTAGTGCTAGTAGAAAAGAGAAACTAACAGGTGGCACATTGTAAATCACAGCTTGTCGTAACGGATTATACAGCTATTGGCTGTTGGCTAGGTTGCAGACTGCTGATCAATCTCTAGCTACGTACCAGTGACACTACGCATGCGATACCATACAGATGTCCATTGGTACTAACATTCCCACCATTTCAGGAGGACTATTGTTTCATATGAAAAGGGGAGGGGGGAAATGTGGAGAGAGATGCTCATATTCTGGTGAGTAAGCATGCCCTACAACTCAATAGACCAGATAGCTCTTGGCCTAAGATAGTATACTGGCTCAGATTGTTGCTATCCTCAACCATTTAATTGTTTTACTATAGCAACCTGATTAATTATATGAATCTTGCTGTGAGCTGTCCAGAGTTACTAAAGACGGGCAGCCACCCATAATTTAAATAAAATAAATAAATAATTCTATTGCTGCGGAAATGAGATTATTCCACAGAAAGATAAAATTATAGTGGATTGCATTAAACAATATTTAGAATAGGATATTTTTTATTTCCAAGCTAGTTTTATCATTCTGGGACTTATTTCTGTAGATTGTAGACCTTTTTTGGTATTTCATGAACACAGTTTGCCTGCACCGTTATAGTGTCTTGCACAAATGTGCCATTTTAAATAGCTGGACCGCTAGGCGATCTGGAGCCAGGTTTATGAGCTCATCTTGATATACAGTGCGATCTCAGTGGGTCTTTCAGAGCTGTCATCTTAATGCATCACGTCAGCCACTTCTTAGAATTAAGCTTAAGTAGGATTCATTCATTATGCTGAACCGGAACATACCAGTCCAGGCTCAGTAGCTGGGCAGGTTCACCACAGGAACAGTGGTCTTGAATGATGGTCTTTTAAGGCTGGTCGCTGAAAGGCCCCAAAGGGAAAGTGACTTAAGAATAGAGCCACTGGCAATGTAAAGATGTAAGGACAATTCCATTACTGCACAAGCTTTGTTCCATGAAATGTTATTCTGTATTACTAATTGGTCTCCCAGGCTCACTGATTTCTCTTCATTAGCCTAAGACAGGTACACCTCTGTCACACTGCAGTAGGTAGGTTGCACCACTGAGGTTGGGAAGCTGATGTAATCCAGCTGTTCTGAAGTCTAACTCCCATAGTCCCTTGCTAAGGATAATTAGTACTGATGGGAGCCTGTTGAAGGACATTACTTTGGCACAGAGCAATCTTAATCCACTGCCCTGACCAGCAGCATGGGCATTTTTAAAATCCCTGCTTCACTGCCATTTGATAGCACTTTTAACTCTGCATGTTTGGCAGTTGAGGAATGATTAGATTGACAGAATTGGAAGGGACCTTGTAGGTCATCTAGTCCAACCCCCTGCTCAAGCAGGAGATCCTATACCATTTCTGACAAGTGGCCATCCAGTGTCTTCTTGAAAGCCTCCAGTGATGAGGCACCTACAACTTCTGAAGGCAAGCTGTTCCATTGGTTGATTGTTCTCAATTTCTCGTTTCTACTTTAAATCTCTCCTTGATCAGTTTCCATCCATAGTTTTGTCTGGCCTTGGGGTGCTTTGGAAAATAGTTGTCCCCCTCCTCTCTGTGGCAGCCCCTCAAATATAGGAACACTCATATCATGTCACCTCTGGTCTTTCTCTTCACTAGACTAGCCATGCCCAGTTCTTGTAACCGTTCTTCATACGTTTTAGCCTCCATACTTAATTGTCCCGCTTCATCAAGTCCGGGGCTCTCTTTTCCCGCCGTTGTACGCAAAGAACGATATACTGCGTCCACTTGAATTATTCGTTCCCTCCCTTCCCTCGGTCCCGTTTCACGACTTCCCATCTTCCTCGTCCTCCTCCTCCGCTTTCCCGCTGTTTTCTCCAATCAGCCAAGAGAATGGGCTTGCCCGGCCGTCGCAGTCTCACACGCCTGCGATGCCGGATTTCGCCTCCCGCCCCGCCGAGAGACTCTGCTTTCCTTGGCAAAGCGCTTCATCACTGCAGCGCAGGGGACGCGCGCGGCGCCGGGGGATCCGCGCAGCTACTATACCGCCCCTCCTCAGCCACGGTCACGCCGCCAGGCTCCTCCTCAAGGAGGAGAAAACGGAGGAAGAGGGGAGGAAAGTCCAATCTGCTGCTACCTCGAGCAAGCCGCAGCGCTATTACGCAGGGCTCCGAGTGGTTGGAGAAACAGCAGCCAGGGCTGTGCTTCCAGCGGGTAAGCGGGGTTTCCACTCGCAATACCGCGAGGAACTTTGGAGAGAGTTCTCCCTCCCCAGATTTGGAAACGGGGCTCTCTTCGCACTTTTGCCGAAGGTCCTTTAAGGAGGGAGAAGTGCTGCTTGAACGGCGGCAGTCACGCTCGTGCGATTTTCTTAGGCGCAGAAGTTTGGGCGAGTTCCGCGGGACTTTGGGGAGAGTGAAGTGGCGTGGGGTTTGCGGTTGTACTGCAGTCTTGTCCGAGGCGCCTCAGTTTCCTTTGCGGGTGCAGCCTTTTGAAGGGAATTTCTATCTCTAGGGGGAAATCACAGCTTGGAGGGGTCGTCGAAGTCTTGATGGACAATGCCTTCCCTTCTGCATATTAACCCCCCACCCAAACTTGGGACAGGGGGCAAAGATAACTTTTTAGGGAGGGCGAGCAGATGGCAATGGGGGAGCAGAAAGGCGAAGTAAAGAGAGGCAGATGAGAGTGGCGGCGGCGAAGGAGGCGCAAAACGTGCCGGGTGGCCGCAGACAATCCGGCCGGGTTTACAGTGTGGTGGACTGGGAAAGCCTCGAGGCTTTGCAAAGGGCTTGGACGCGCGCGCGCGCACTCTTAACACACGCCACCTTAGCGCTGCTTCTCGGTCTCGGTAGGATGAATCTGCAAGATTCTTCCTCTCTCTCTCTCGGAAGCTTGCAAAGTTGTTGGCTTGCACTTCGTCTTGCAATTGGACTGTGGACGTGGTGCATTTATTCTTTTAGTCGCCGAATACTTTTGACGCACAACTGAGCGGCGACTTAGTCGTGCGCGGCTGCCTCCTGCGCCTTTCCCCAACCCTCCCTCCTTTTCGTTACTTGGCGTGCGGAGCTGCAGCTGCAATAAAGGGAGAGATCTCGAGAAGGTGGCGTGGATTTCCGGGGTGGTGGTGGTGGTGGTGGTGGTGGAAGAAGGGGGTTATCCGAGGAAGAGACCAGTTATTCTTGGGGAGGGCTCAGGGGAGCAGACGGGTGGCGTCTTGGAACTCACAGGCACGTGCGACGCCGCGTAGCCGCTACGGGGAATCCTGCTCCTTCCCCCGTGCGCCCGGGGAGCGTGAAATTAATCCCTGCAAGCTGACGAGGAGTGGGGATGGGTGGGCTCACTCGGGGTTGCCACTTTGACGTGTAAGCGAAAAGCGGGCGGGGAAGGGAGGATCGACGAGCAGGACGGGAGTTCCCACGCAGCTATAACAGCTGAGATACTTGGCTTTTAAGTTTCGGTGATCGGTAGGACCCAGTGTAGTTCTTTTCCGCATAGAATTTTGTGGTGATGCTACAGCGGAATTCCAAGCGCAAAATTCCCAGTTGGATCCCCCCCTCTTCTAGGGAGATTTGCACTTTTTTGTGCCTCCCCCTTCCCCAAGAAATGAATGGTGTTTCTAGAAAGGACGGAACATTAAGAGGAATCTCCATCAAGCGTGCGATGCCCACCTTTTCTCGCCTGAATAGCACTGCAGTGCAGGGAGCTGACATGATCCAGTATGTCCTTGTTTAGAGAAAGGCTACCACATCACAGTCCATATTTGGGGTGTTGTTCACTGGAAAGGAATCGACATGCTTTTCTTTTTAAAATAAGCTGATATTTGAACCTAAATTAAAAATAATATTTAACATACACTAGAAAAAGTATGTTTCCTTCCCTAGAATCATTGGAAAAAAATATAAATCTTTGGGGATACATCCTAACATCTGTCTGTATAAAAAGCAGATCAGCATTTGTGTGTTTCATGAACAACAGTATTTAACTTGGAAAGGAATTGCTAAACATTTAAATTATTATGTGTGACCATAAGAATCTTACAATAAAAAGGAAACTAAACAGCAAAAATATTGCAAGTTTACTTCATTGGTAAATGTCATGAGTGCAGAAAATTATATGGAAAAGAGAAGCAAAAAATTAAATGCTACAGTTTAAGTCTTTCCATCTTTATTAATTTAGGCTACACCCGAACTTACTGAGCAGAAAGCTGCATTTAATTTTGTAGTATTCCTAAACAAATATTTATATAATTTCTGCTAATAGAGCTAATGTTGAATATCAGGAGATATGTACAGGAGAAAATAATCCACAGCATCAGCTTTATATTAATTTTTTTTGCAACCCCCCCCACTTTTCTAGATTTTCATTAAACACTTTGTTTTTTTATATTTCAAAATATCTTTTTTACAAGAAATTTATATGACACTGATTTCTCCATTAATTTGGACACACAAAAGAATAAAAGCCTTCAGATAGACTTTAGCTGCATTTTGGTGTATATTACATACATAACTGTGTAATAAAAATGATGGGTATATTGTTAAATGTATCCTATTTCTCCATATATGTGCGGGAATTATAATAGTATATTTAAAAATAAAGAGCTGAAGAGAATGGGAGGTTATATTTGTAAGCAAAGCCTGGTACGCATGAGAAGGTAGTCAAGCTAGAAGCACAGGGGAACATGATAAATTGACATAATGAAGGACAAAATAATGCTGTTGTATAATTTTAAGGCTGGGTGAAAAATTAAAATTTTATTTAAACTGTTTCAGTGTTACCTTTTTATCCTATACAAATCTTAATTGAAAACCAATCTGACTGATTTTATTAAAACTGACTTCCAAGTAAATCCTACAAGATTTTTATAACCTTGTACCTAGGTTGATTCTAACCTTGTGAATCTTAATGGAAAATCCCATTCAATATAATTATGTTTGCTATCATTGACTATATATAGCAGGAGATCTATATAAACCTATTTATCAAAATGTGAATGTTGGTGCTTATTTAATCAATATTTATTAGATTAAATGAATTTGCAAATAGGAAGGAGAGTTTTCAGCTATGCAGGCTTTGTTATAACACTAATAGCATTTAACATCCAAGAATAAATTAGGAGTTGGTAACTAATTTAATTGAGCTTTACTAAGTAACAGTATGTAGCTTTAAAAGGCTAAGTAAAAATGTTTACTGACCAAATGAAGCGCATTAGATGTATTAAATTCTTATTCTCAAGGATATTTCAGCTTGTAGTATTTTCTTCTAAGATAAAAATACATTTTAAAAAATATATTTTAGGATGCAAGATTAAATATGGGAGCAAACTTTAATAATGTAATTCATAAAATGTATACCTATCAGTAAAAATCATATTTTTTTGTAATTGCTGCATGTAACTTTTAATTTTATGCATTGCAACTCGGCAATTATAAGCACTAGGCAACCAAATGTGTATTTTATGAAAGATATCAGTTAGGTAACCTTATTTTATAAAAGTACAGTATGCTTTTTGATGGACCATTAAAAAAATATTTTACTAGATATTTTTGATCAGTAAATTAGTAAGAGATTATTAAAGATCTCTCTTTTTAACTCCGTTATGACTATTGGTTTTAACAAAAAGGCATTTTCCAGAATATCTTAATTATGATATCTTTTAGAAAGAAAGATTGTCTGCAAATTATTTGTAGGATATTCTATACTTGGGAAAAAGCTGATTTTGAAAGGTAGGAAAACTATTAGCTTGGATAACATAAGGATGAAGTGGCTGTATTTGAATTCTGCATTGTCTGTGCTAGATATTTTAACCTGGGAAGAATGTAAATCTAATATATGTTAACTATGCAAACAGTAAACCTGGTATTTACATCAGAATCAGGAATTCTGGTGTGAAATTCCACTCACCTATTCTAAGGTTGCACAGAAAAAATAAGACCAAAAGAAGACACCATGTTGGTCTGTGAAGTTCTTTTTCATTTCTGAAGTAGAAAGCAGATGAATAACAGGACTGTCTCATTCCCTTGCAATGTATGTAGAAATATTTAGAATACAGTTCTACGTGAGTATTCCTAGTAGATAAATAAAATAAATCCAAAATGGAAGTATCAAAGAAAATCAGCTGAAGTAACACCTACCAATTACTAAATAGAGGGCCTTTTATCCTTCATATCTAAAGGTGGATTTTCCAAATACAATTAATTTGTCTTTACATTTTACGCTAAAATAACAAAGACTTGCACTAGGAATAGTTGCCAGTTTTCTAACCTTTGGAAGGTTTACAAAAGGAGGGGGGCACTGGTGTCTGGCGAATGGGATAATATTGTCTTTCAGAGAAAAGTTTTTCCATGGCAGTATAAAGTGGAAAACAATGAGGTATCTGAAGAAGCTGAATACATTTATTGTTAAAATGTACATTGATTTGAGAGTGTTGTCAATTGAAGAAACTCAGATTTCAAATAATAATAATAAAAAATCCTTGCTTTATCAATACTGTGGACAAAATTTGCTCATGCATTATATGTTTCTAGGTATGCATTTTAATGCTGACATTTTTCTTGTCTATCAATCCATTCAATAGATCTTTTATGGTATTACTAACATTGAATTTGAATTTTAGGAATAAGAAAATACTCCCCCCCCCTTTATTACCAACACTCCAAACACAGATTTAAGTGATGTATTAACATTCATAATAGATGGCACAAACTAATAAAATAGAAGTCTCTTCTGATCTTGCAGAAAAGAAAAATAATCTTGCAGTTCGTAGTTTGATAGAATTTCCTGGGAATAATTGAACAGGCTAAACTAGAAAAGAGTAGTGAGGAGAAATCTGTCATTTTGCATGCTGGTTGTGAAAATAATTTCAAGAAGAAAGAGAAATTACTGTTCAGAGAAAACCAGCAGAAATCACTATTGATTAAATAAAAATAAAATGTTTAGGAAATCAAGCTAAATTTGTAAAATATGATTGCCTGTAGGTATAAAACATCACTTCATAATTAAACTTACTACATTACCAAATTGATTAGTCCCCTGCTTCAAGTGCTAACTAACCTTAAATCCATATTCTTGCAGCATTGGGTAATTCATTGATTGGGTTTATATATCACACTAAACCATAATTTGTTTAACCAGAATTATAGAATAAATTAAATGGCTGACTTTGAGAATGGTTGAAGTAATAAATAATGATTTATAAACCATAGCATCTGAGTTCATACAACTTACTAAGGCAAAATCAATTAAGTCACAATGACATTAGATTATTGTGTGAACCAAAATATCAATTCAGAGTAGAGGGAAGTGACATTCTTAGAACAGGGGTATCAAACTGGCAGCCCACAGGCCAGATGTGTCACGCGCAGGGTACGCCCACCCCAACTCCGCAAAGGGGGAAAGGTTGTGAAACATTACGTGATGGCAACGTGACGTGGCAAATTTGACACCCATGCTTTAGAACAAGGAAGAAAAGTTAATGCTATAGCTATTGCAAATGCATCTTTGGATTAGTACACCAGCAACAAAATAAGTCATTGCAAGCACGTTTTATATATTTTATTTGGTTTTGCTGAGTCCTTGGCATTTTTCTCCTTTGTTGTTAAGATGTCCATTAACTATTGGGGAATTGGTTAAGATACAAGCAAAGATCAACCAATCAGCCAACTTGGAAATCAATGTGAAAACTGAGGAGCTTGAAATAGGAGTAACAAAAAGCAGAGAACAAAACTTGGAATGGGACAGATAGGCTTGAAAAAACAGCAAGAGAGTACCAAGAAAAGAAAACATGGAATAGGGAAAGAAAACTGGAGAAAGGATGGATAGAAAGATTGCTGGCAGGGAGAAAGAGCAAAAAGAGCAAGCAGAAATTAGGGGCAACGTTGTGCTAGGGTGCAAAGCCTCTTTTATTTTCTTGGGCTGGTTTACAGTTCTAGGTAGTTCACAGGTCTCCTAAGAATGGTTAAATATAGGAAAACTCTAAAACCCTCCCCCCTCCTTCAATACAAGAAGTGCTCTTCATAATCTCTTAGCTGACTGATCAAAATGGTTGATTCATCAAGTAGATGAGGAGAAATATATAGGAGCAGTTGTTGAGGGCCAGGTCACATGCAAATAACAAATGTGCTGAAGGAAGTAGCGATCAGGGCCATATCTAAATTGAGCACTCCTGGTTTATCTTCTCATATATAAGGTTGACCAGAAAGGGCAGATCTCTCTCTCTCTCTCTCTCTCTCTCTCTCTCTCTCTCTCTCTCTCTCTCTCTCTCTCTCTCTCTCTCTCTC
>JANHFL010006527.1:0-22209 GCA_032468155.1 Oxyrhabdium leporinum | reverse complement strand
ATTGGGACCGCCCACGTACACGCAAACAACTACAAAGCTTTCTGGGATTTGCCAACTTTTACCGCCAATTTATTCCCGCCTTTGCTCAAATCGCTCTACCTATTACCAACCTATTAAAAACAAAAGGGGACAAGAAAGCAAAACCCAGCCAACCACTAAACTGGACTATGGAATATCAAGCCGCTTTTGAAAAATTGAAACGGCTTTTTTTCTGGTGAACCTATTCTCAAGTACCCCGACCCCCAGCAGCCATTCGTTATTCAGACTGATGCTAGCGATGTTGCCATAGGAGCAGTGTTACTGCAACAAACCAACCAAAAACAATTACAACCATGTGCATACACCTCAAAGAAATTAAATGAGACTGAACAACGATGGGCCATCTGGGAAAAAGAAGCATACGTTGTCAGATGGGCCCTCCTTACTTGGAGACATTTCTTAGAAGGCACTGAAAACCCTTTTGAGATTTGGACTGATCATAAAAATCTAGAATCTCTAAAAACTGCCAGAAAACTTTCACCTAAGCAAGTCAGATGGGCACAATACTTCAAATGTTTCAATTTTTCCCTAAAATACATACCAGGAGGGAAAAACGTTTTAGCTGATGCTCTGTCAAGAAAACCACAATACAACAGCATAAAACCAGAAGTTGTTAGACCCATCATACAACCACAACATACAAATGCAAAAGTAGTCACACATTCTAAAGAAAAACAACAACCCTCAAGTGACAACAAGATTCTCGCTGCTTTCAAACAAGCCCTCGATTCCGATGAGTGGTTCCAGAACAATAAAACTTTTTGCACCTTAAAAGATGATTTGGGTTGGAAATAAACTTTATGTTTCTGCCTCGCAAAGACTCCTAATTATGGAACAATCTCATGATTCTAAAATTGCTGGACATTTTGGATTCATCAAAACTTTAAACCTCATTAAACAACAATTTTGGTGGCCCTCTCTCAAAAAAGACATTGAAAGTTATGTTGCTAGTTGTCCCACCTGTGCAGTAGCTAAAAGACAACAAGGAAAAACTCCTGGACTTTTACAACCCATTGCTTCGCCTTCAGCACCCTGGACAGAAATCTCTATGGACTTTATTGTTGAATTGCCTGATAGCACAGAAAACACTGTAATATGGGTAGTTACAGACCTGTTTTCTTGCCAAGCTCATTTCATACCTTGCTAAAAGATCCCAACAGCAAAAGCTAAACTTTTTCTCAACCACATTTACCGCTTACAAGAATAATTTCCGATAAGGGGGTTCACTTTACATCAA
The DNA here is from genome assembly GCA_032468155.1 of Oxyrhabdium leporinum. NCBI lineage: Eukaryota > Metazoa > Chordata > Lepidosauria > Squamata > Cyclocoridae > Oxyrhabdium > Oxyrhabdium leporinum. The sequence goes on along the minus strand of JANHFL010006527.1, from coordinate 20,933 downwards.
ACTTTTGGAAAGCATTTATTTCCCTCCTTGGCTCCACCCAGGGGCTGAGCTCTTCGAATCATCTGGCTACCAATGGCTCGACAGAACACGTGAACACGCCATTTTGGAACAATACCTCAGATGTTTCATTAACTACCAACAAGACAATTGGACTGACCTTCTTACTTTCGCTGAAGTTGCTTATAACAACTCAATTCACTCCAGCACTGGCTACACTCCGTTTCAAGTAGCCAATGGACAAGAATTTACCCCTATGCCTGAACTTCCTACAGAACAACCAACTATCCCATCCCTCAAAGAATGGATTGAGAATTTACAGAACCTTTTGCCTATCGTCCATTCCTCTTTAAAAGATGCTCGTGCAGCCATCAAAAAACAAGCAGATAAGAAAAGATCAGATCTTCCTCCTTTTCATGTAGGAGAAAAGGTCTATTTATTCACCAAATTCCTGAAATCACTTCAACCATCTAAAAAACTTGGTTCTAAATATGTTGGTCCTTTTTCTATCACAAGAATAATTAACCCTGTTACTATAACTCCTGAAAAATCTCCATCTCATTCACCCAGTTTTCCATATTAGTTTAATCAAGAGAGAAATCATATCCCCTATCAGACCTACCCTCCCTCCTATACCAACACCTATTGTGGTACATGGAGAACAACATTTTGAAATTAAAGACATTCTAGACTCTAGAAATGAAGACTCCCCATTTTGAGGGGGCAGCATGTCAGATTCCCAAATGTGTATCTGTCATTCTTCCAGAGGAGGAAGAGGGGGAATGGTTTTCCTGTAACTTTCTACTGCCTGGCACAGAGGGGAAAGGACAGCATAAATCCTATTAGCATAACTTTTGCTTTCCTACACTTTCATTTCTTGCTCCTGTTACATTCCTGATTGAGGCCCTCTGAGGGTCCTTATCTCTTTTTCGAAATGACCGTTACCAAAGCATCTTTGCACCTGTGGATTGGCCAATGGCCATCACAGGACTGGGGTGGGGTTTTGGGTATCTTAAAAGTTACTGTATCCTTTGTTAAACTTTAGAACTTGCTTTCACTTTGCCTCCTATCACTTCTGCTCAATAAAAAGTATCCTGTTTGAAATCCCAAGTTTCAAGAGTTCTATTTTCTTGAGTTAGAAGGCGAGGGGGGGGACTGACAGACTGTTTGGTGACTGAGACAGCTTGGAGCTTGGGTGTGGCTTAGCTTAACTGTTCTGTGTATAAAAGAGTTCATTTTGTCTTTGCTTGAGAGTTCTAGTGCTTGTTGTTGTACTTGCTACTTCTTCTATCTACCATGTTACAAGAACTGCATGAGTATTGTATACATGCATTATTACTGTTGGTGGATCAAATGCCTTTGCTGATGAAAAAGTGGCCTGACTTTTATAAGACACTAATGTTTTGGAATATTCTTTTATGAATATTCACTGCTTAATGGCTGTATTTAGAGATACAGTACAAACTTACAGGTGTAGAATATATAAATTCATATCAAATACAATTCACCCTTTAAACCAAAAGATTTTGAAGTTGTCCTTCAGACCCTTAATATCTACCCAACTCTTATAGATATCACTAGAGGGCTTCTGATATGGGAGCATTCATTCTGTTACAAGCTATTTATTGTTCTCTGTTGGGATCCCATGACCTGGAATGGCTTGTGTTTGAATGCATGAGTTTTTTGTTGAGTCTGCTTCCTATCTGTTGTTCTGTCTCTGAGTGATTTGATTAGCAGTTTGTAAGTATGAATGTGTTAATCATATTTTAATTTATATCATATATTAACTTTAAAATAGGCTGAACTACCTTTCCATAGATAATACATGAAATGCTATGGTCTTATTTTACGTTTTCCTCCTAAATGTGTGAATGCTTGTTTTATGTACTAACATGCATGCAGTGTGTGTGTGTGTGTGTGTGTGTGGTGTATGTGTATGTGTGTGTGTGTGTGTGTGTACTCAAGATCATTTTTATAAATCCTCTGATTCAGATACAGAGTTATTAAATGTCTTTCTTTACATTACTTTTCTGTATCCACAATAAACTAAAAAAAATGTGCTCAACTCTTTCCTTTCTTTTTTTTAGATGGACTTAATGCTGACAATACCAAACAGGCTTCAGAGCAGTTGAACAGCCGGTGGATTGAGTTCTGTCAGTTACTGAGTGAAAGACTGGCATGGTTGGAGTACCAAAATGACATCATTGCCTTCTACTCTCAGCTGCAGCAATTGGAGCAGACAGTAATTACTGTTGAAAATTGGATGAAAGCACAGCTCTTACCAGCAGCAGATCCTGATGCAGTGAAAATACAGTTAGATAGGTGCAAGGTTAGAAATTCTGTCCTAATCTGTGTGGCATTCTGTTGTGGTAATTTTTCATTTATTCAAGTCCTTGTTCTTCATAAAAACATCTATGATAGTTGTGGTGATAATCTTATAAAAGGGAGAAAAAGGTATACAAGCTTGTTCACATATGAAACTGCCAAGATACAAATGTTTGAAGAATGTGTTGATCATCGCCAGGAACTATACATGCCACATATGAGTAACTGAAGCACATTTGAAACTACTAGGTGGGAATTAGGCTATAGTATAGTAGCCTGCATGGAATACATGGAAACATTTTTGTTGTACATGTAAAAATCAAATGAAAGGCAAAAAGGAAAGTTGTAGTTATGAATTTTCTAATGGTGTTTAAATTGTCATTAATAAAGTAGAATGTTTTAACATATCTCAATTTCTATTCACTGGACAGTAGTAGCAAAAGTATTTAAATAATTACAGATTATAGATTACAGATTAACAGAGTTGGGAGGGACCTTATAGGTCATCTAGTCCAACCCCCATGCCCAAGCAGACTCTACACCATTTTTTATGGATGGCAGTCCAGTCCCTTCTCCCCCCCACCCCCAATTTATTTGTATATTTTCTCTTTACATACAATGAGTGCTTAGTAAACAGCATACTATCGGGGTCAATTTACTTACATAATAATACCTTTTCAATTCCTAGTTTCTACCTCTATTATCCAACCATTGATAGAACAAGTCCCAAGTTTGAAAATATTCTGTGTCTTCTTTTTCTTTTATCTTCAGTGTTAGTCTAACCATTTCTGCACAGTCTAACTAGAGGGAGAGCCATACTGGAGTTATTTCTTACAAACAGAGAAGAAGTCATAGAGGGAGTTGAAACCGCAGGAACCTTGGGTGAGAGTGATCATGTCATACTAGAATTAAACATAACGCAAACACAAGCAATAGAACACAATGATACCAGAGTCTTAGAAGACTCTTTAAAAGAGCTGATTTTAACAAACTCAGAGAGAACTTGGGAAAGATTCTTTGGATGAAAATTCTAAAGGGGAAAACAACTCAAGAAGCTTGGGAAACTTTGAAAAATATGATCATAAAAGGCCCAGTCCAGCACAATACCACTGAAAATGAAAAACAAGAAATCCAAGAAGAAACCAGCATGGCTAAAGATCTGACAAATTTTAAAGACAAAAAGGACAAGTACAAAAAATGGAAAGAGGGACACATAACTAAGGCAGAATATCACCAGATAGCCAGAATCTGCAAAGACGAAGTCAGAAAAGCAAAGGCTCAGAATGAAAAAACAAAAGTCAAAGATAATAAAAAAAGTTTCTTCCAACATATAAATAATAAGAAAAAAAATCAAGGAAACAGTCAGTCCAGTAAAGAGAGAAGACGGCAAAGAAATAACAGGCAGCAGAGAGAAAGCAGAGCTGCTCTTTGCATCGGTCTTCACACAAAAAGAAACAATAGTCCAACCTACCAAAAACAGGTTTTGGCGACACCAAATTTTCAACTAGAGGGAGAAATTGGTTGCTCAGTTTTAATGGGGCTAGTTCTGATTGGGTTAGATTGGATAGCAGGGGTTTATTAATATTTAATACCGGTAGTAAGTAAACAATAATAAAATACAGTGATTATAACACTTGACCAGCCTCACATAGCTCCCGAAGTCATTCATCATACTGGTTCATATATCTGTAATGTTTTGATGATAGTGGTTATGAAAATGGTGATTTTCATCTTTTATTGCAAAAATAAAATTTAAAAACGCTTTGTAAAACTATTTTAAAAATTTTAAACTTTTTTTAAAAAGCAGTAACAATATACAATTAGGAACCAAAATAGTTTGATTTCCTAAGTCATTTTCAACTCCTAGATACATCGGTATAGATTTTTTTTATATGTCAATCACTCTGACCTGTTTTTTAAAGTTTCCCAATGCTTTGGTGATTATAACTCAGTGAATTCACCTTGCTGTTCGTCATCCTCATTTTTCTTCTACATTTCCCAGTATTAGAGCTTTTACTAAAGAACTGGGTCTTCATATAATGTGTCTAAAGGAGGATGCTTTGAGCCTTTGCCTTGAAATCTCTATTGAATTGCAATTATCCATCAGTTTGTTTTATTGTCCTCAATATTCTTAGATGTCTTGTTCAACATCAAATTTCAAAGTCATCAGTACTTTTCCTATCCCACTTCTTCAAACTTCAAATATTGCTTCCACAGAATATTACAGGGAATTCCATGGCTTGCACAATTCTACATTTTGTTATGTATAGAATGTGTTTTTCAAATCTTTCATAGCTGTTCTACCAAGTGCTAGTTTCAGTGTTACCTCTTGACTACTGGTTTCTTTACTGTTGAAAAGTTAATTGTAAAAAATAGAAGCTATCCACACTTCAATATCTTCATTGTTAATTCTAAGGGTGGCTGTTGTACCTGTTGTCATTAGTTTGGTGATATTTATACTTAATTTTGGTCTCTTTTTTTTTTCACCATACACTTTGACTTTTAGCATGACGGTTTGCAGATCAAAAGTAGTGTCATCAGCACAGCACATAATTATTATCAATCTCTTAGGAAGCAATAACCATCAATAAACTAAAACAAAAATAAAATACTATTTAAGAATCTAAATTTATAAATATGTTACCTTGAAAGAAAGATATTTTAAACATTAATATTAAATATTTATGCCTTTATGTTCCCAAAAGTTTGTGGAGGTGGATAATCTCTTAGGAAAATATTATTAATATATTTACAGATGCCAAGCAAATTTGATTGAATTATTTCCCTTATTATGGGGCTATTTTTAAAGGTTTTTATTGCTGAATTAATCTTTTGGGCAATTTTGCACATCAAAATATTAATGATATAGTAGATTTGAAGATGGCCACTCACTAGGGAGTCTGTGGATTTTCACAGCAGAGATCCCTGCTGTCTTCTCCTCCTCTTTTCTGACTGAAGAAAGAGGCATTCTTAGGCTATTGATTCCCAAGAATCTGTCAGAAGAACATGTTTCTCTGGAGAATTCTCTTGACCGATGAACCCACAGGATCTTCAGGATTGTTCTCTTTACAATGGGAATATAAAAATTGGTCAGAGTCACCCACGCTTTCAGGTTTTAATTTAATGTAATTTTCCTTCTTATCATAACTTCTGAATATATGAATTGCTTCTTTCTGAATCTCCAGATTTTCCAGACTAAGATTTATAACCCTCTTTCTAGTTTTGGGAGAATTATTTATGTAAGTAATATTTTGCACTGGCTTCTATATATTTCTTTTTTATTACTTGATGTTTTCATCATTTTGCATCAATAAAAACTTTGAAGTGCACATTTTACTGACAAGGATAATTATTGAAAGGGACAGTTAATTTGAACAACAAAGGAAAGGTTTTTTATGTTTATCATCTTGCTTTTTCTAAAAAAAAACATTTATTTCCTATAAAACTGCTTCTTAATGCAACTGTGCAGCTCAGAATTTTATTCAAATTGAGACATTTGCTTCTAGATATATTTTGCTTGTTTTAACAAAAATATATTCTTTGAATCATTTTAACAATTTGACCTTGCTCCCTTAATTCCCTTATTTTTTTTCTTTAACCCACAAGAGGGAGCTTCAACATTAGGAATGTTTACTTGAAATTCATATGTCACATTTTTTAAAAAATGTGAACCAGTTATTTATTTATTTTTACAGCTTAGTATGATTAGAGTTTGTTTTATATACTTTTCTCTCATTTGGTTACTCATACTTTATATTATTTAAATATTGTTTATTTATTAATTAATCTTAATGCTATAATTTATTTTGGTTCAATTTGAATAGAAATTTTAATCATAAAATTACTTTTTTTGCTTTAAAAATGAACAAAAAAACAAAAGAACAAAAGAAAATATAGAGGGGAGAAATCAAAGCTGGAAGAAAAACTTTTCTGCTTCCTTTACCCATTTTAAAGAATTCCAGAAATTAAACGTAAGAATTAACTTAAAGGAATTTCCATAAAATAGAAGATCATCTTCTAAATTAATTCAAGAAGCACCACAAGATCTAGTAGCAAAACTGGACTGTTTTAAGACTGATATCAATGACATGTATGATAAATTAATAACTCAAGTAGAATAAAGAATTAAATAATTGCAGATGACAGATCTGTAATTGTCTTCAACTGAGAAGTTTTTAGACAGAACTGAACAAGTTGGAAGCTAGACTACAATCCATGGAAACAGGACCTTGGCATGGTTGTGGGATGTGTACTGTGAGGAGCATGAGAGCTGGGTCAGAGATTCAGATCTGGGCAGCTCCCATTAGAGGAGACAGATGAAGAGTGTTTTTCCTGTAAACAATATAGTAGGACTTGGGCAATTTACAGAAACCCATAATGAATCGATCATTGCCCAAGTCAAGAAGGACCACATTAGGTATTAAAGTTCCTAGACAACTGTGATAAATGGACTACAGCAGGGGTCCTCAACCCCAGCCTATGACTCATTGGGAACTGGCCCATGCAAGCAGTAGGTGAGTACGTGAGCACGCAAAGCTGCATTTGTGCGCATTCATGCATGAAACCATCCCCTCTTCCTCTGCCCCCCACTGTTGCTGCCAGTCCACAGAGCCAGAAAGATTGGGGACCACTGGGCTACAGGACTTAGAACTATTGAAAGAAAAGCTGCAAATATGCAAAGATTGAAAACAAAGAAATAAAGATCTTTTATTACCAATTAAATCCAACATGAAGAGGATATCTTACAGATATTAATCTGTAATATCTGAGAAGAATGTAGCAGTTCTGGAAATAACATCCAGAATCAGAAATAGAAGAAAAGACACTAGCAGATCAATGTTGATTTATAGTATGGAATAAAGTATTCATGAAAGCAGAATTGGAAGAACTGCAAAGTTCCATCCATGGCAAAGAAATTGAAGCCTTGCTGAAGTAACTCAGATTGCACAGCCAAACCAGGGGAAATCAGTATTAAAAGAAGCTAGCATAGCTATTAAATCATTTTCACTCCTAAACCAAGCACCTTTTTTTTCTGATTTCTCCTCAGAAAGATAAAAGCCCCTTATCTAAAGAGGAAATACTGAAACAAAAAATAGTTGAGCATCTAGGACAGCACAAAAACAACAAAATAATGTGTCCTGCATTGAGGCTGGTTCCAAAGAAACAGCTAGCACAAGTATGAAAAGATGCCAAAGCTGTAATTTCACATATAAGCACTAGCTCATTCAATAAACAAATGTACAGTACAGCTGCAGTTATAACTAAATACTGTGGATACAAAATCAACAAACATTAAAAAATAAACAGTGCACTACAAAATGGAAGATCAAACTGGAAAATAAAATCCATCTGCTCAGATCAGATGCAGGCAAGTTAGAACAGATGAAAGAAAAGAAGCTGAAGAATAAGACTAAGAATTCCTGATCAAGAAATATCTCCTAGATACAAGAAGATTAAGGAAGTACCGGAAACAATAAAGCAACAAATAACAGTTACAGCCAAGAAGATACAAAGCCCAAATTGCACACTATTAGCAGAATCTCCAATCTCAGTCAAAACAAAAACATTTGTACCAATCCATCAGTGGAGAGAATGCAGTGCACAAGTCAAGATTTGACAAAGAAAACACAATGCAGTTCTCGGCAAAACTATGGAACAACACAAAAAAATACAACAAAAATGCAGCTTAAAGGAGGTAGTTAACAATAAAATGGTTGAAATTAAAGAATTTATAATAACAGCAGAAATTGTGGAAAAAAGAACAAAAAAATCAAGAATTGGTTAACACCAGATGAAGATGAGCTTCATGGTTGAAATATCTGACTGGTCTGCTCTTAATCATTGTTTAGCAACACACTGTTTAGTAACACACTGCAAGAAGATGAAATTGAAGATTGGTTACATCTGGCAAAACCTACCTGATAATGAAAGATCCAACAAAACTAGCAGCATCAGGCAACTCAAGCAACTTACTAACAATTTTCAGTTCTATCTGATGCTTATGCAGTCAAACAACATCTAGTTGAAAAAAAAAAGTAAGTAAGTATGACCTGAGCAGAAAGGAAACCTATGATTTCAGGGTTCTCCATTTCTTTTTTTATTCCAATCCCCAATTAATGGCATAGCATCATTTACTTATTTACTTCTATACAGCATTTACATTAGTTTGTCATCCAACTCTAGTGGACTGTCAGCATACAAAACTAAAAAAAAAACACACCTTAAAACATTTATTTGTTTATTCATTTATTTGTTTATTTGATTAAAAAAAGCAATTTATTCTTATTACGTTTCTGAATTTACATTGAATTTAATTGTATATGTAATGTATGCACCGTATAATACTGATGCCTAAGGATATCCACTAGTTTTACGAAACATAAACTTGCTGTTCACTGAGTTACACTTCAACATTCAATTTGTTTTTTCCATTTCATGGAATAATACATTATATCAGTGGTGGGATTAAAATTATTTTACTACTGGTTCTGTAGGCGTGGCTTGGTGGCCATGTGACTGGGTGGGTGTGGCTAGGTGGCCATGTGACTGGGCGTGGCTTTTTTTTTACCGATGATGTTCCTTCTTCTTTGGGTGCTTTTTAACATATGACTATAAGAAGTCATTTCAGGTTCCAAGATAAATGAACCTCTTTTGTGCCCCTGCTGTGGCTCCCTGTGAGCTGAACCCACCCCTCGCATTCCCCTCACAGTCACTCCTTGCCTGCCCCGAGATGCAGACTCACTCCGTTGCGTGCACCGGGGAGACGCGCGACTTTCTCTCTGCCCCAATAAATTTGTGTGCTACGTGAGGCACGGTGGCGAGAGGAAAAAGAGGAGGCATGCGACTTTCTCTCTGCCCTGAGAGAGAAGTTGGTGTGCTGCACAAGGTGTGGTGGATAGAGGAAAAAAGGGGAGTGTGACTTTCTTTCTGCCCCAAGAGAGAAGTTTAAGTGTGCTGCGTGAGGTGCTGCAAGAGCAGTGAGCCACTATGCAGGCGGCGAGAGGAAAAAGGGGAGACACGTGACTTTGTCTCTGCCCCGACAGAGAAGTTTGTGTGCTGCACGAGGCGCAGTGGTGAGAGGAAAAAAAGGAGATGCATGACTTAAAAGGGCTAACGCTGCTGCTCTCGCTGCTGCGCCTAGTGCAGCACACAAACTCTCTCTTGGAGCAGAGAGAAAGTCATGCTCCCCTTTTTCCTCTTGCTGCCATGCCTCGTGCAGCACACAAACTTCTGTCTTGGGGCAGAGAGAAAGTTGTGCTCCCCTTTTTCCTCTTGCCACCGTGCCACACGCAGCACACTTAAACTTCTCTCTCAGGGCAGAGAGAAAATCAGCAGGAGCAACAGGGCAAGGCCATGGCCTGCAGCCGGGCGGGTGCAGATCAACCAACCTTCCCAGTCCCGCTTCCCTGAGGGGGCACTCGGCTGTACTTGCCTGCTGCTGAAGTAGCCAAGGCAAACAGGACACCCGGCGGTCAGATGGAGAACCGCTAGGCCACACCGCCTGGGTGGGAAGTGGGGGCAGGCTGCAGGGGGAGGCCCGGCGGTCAGACGGAGAACCAGTAGGCTGCGCTACCTGGGCAGGAGGTGGGCGCAGGCCGCCAGGGGAGGCCTGGTGGTTGGACAGACAACCAGTAGGCTGCGCCGCTCGGGTGGAAGGCGGGCGCAGGCCTATTGAGCCGGCTGCAGGGTGAGGCCCAGTGGTCGGATGGAGGTTGGTTGCGGCCGGCGACCAGGCAGGTGCAGGTCGACCATCCTTCCCAGTCCCGCTTCCCCAAGGGGGGCACCTGGCTGGGTTTACCTGTCGGTCAGGAGCAGCCCAAGGTGGGCGTTCAGGCAAAGGCAAGCAGGCAGGCGTGGCCACATGGTTGAGGCAAAGGAGGCAAAAGAGCTAAAGAGCAGCTGCAGCTGTGCCACAGTGTGACTCTAAGGCACCAGCCAAGGCGTGTGAGGCCAATAAGTAATGGTGGGGCGGGGGGTGGTGCAGGGTTAGCCAGAATTTTTCATACTGGTTCAGGTGAAGCGGCCTGAACCAGCTGAATCCTACCACTGAGTGTATCCTCAGCCACAGAAATTCTTTGAGTGACTTTGGGCCAGCCACCATCTCATTCAGCCCAATCTACCTTTCACAGGGTGATTCTTGTGGGGAAAAAAATAATAAGAAGCAGTGCTTGGAAGGCCTTGAGTTTCTGAACAAGAGGCAGCAGGATGCCTCACAAATAAACGTTTGGTAAGGGAAAATACTTTGGGGACATTTGAAGACATTTCAGCCCAGTTTTATTATTAAGCAAAGTCCAATAGAAAACAAAGAGCACTCTGTGAGGTTGTAGACTACACAGAGTAGCCCAGGAGATACAAATTCTAGAGAAACAAGTTAGTTGTAACTGGCTTAAACAATATGGCTTTTCAGGACACAGGTTTCAACACTATGTCTACTTCATTAGGATAAATCCCATTAAACAATATAAGACCAGCTGCAAATCAAACTACTGTATGGCAATATTTGTACTGGTCTGGCACTTTGGGGTATTGTCTTTGTGATTGCTATTTTTTTGCAGCCAAAATCCCACCGCTGATGAAATTCTATGTTGGGCTCAGAATTTTGACAAGATGATGAAAACAGCAACCGGTAGGAATATTTTCAGAGAATTTCTTCGAACAGAGTACAGCGAAGAGAACCTGCTATTCTGGTTAGCATGTGAAGACCTGAAAAAAGAACAGAACAAGGATGCTATTGAAGAAAAAGCCAGACTTATATACGAAGACTACATCTCTATACTATCGCCAAAAGAGGTAGTCTTTTAAAACCCACCAAAGAATATTGGATGTGCACAATGCTCTGTTTGCATGTACAGTGTGAGACATTTAGAATATTTCTCCCCACCACAAAACTCTGTCAGAAAATGATACCATATGAGTAGGGAGGTATAATGAATAAACTGTTGGGATAATCCTAGATGTTAAGCTAAGGTCCGAATAGACCTTCAGCCATGGAAGCATGTCTGTGTGTGTGTGTGTGTTTATATTTAATATGTGTATAGTAGGATCTTTGTAATGGATCCAGAATTTCCATGAGCAAAACTCTGAAATAAGGATAAGCAATTTTCCGCTAATCCTTCCCCCATCTGCCTTTATATCCCTAGAAAACATGACTTCTCATCCTTCCATTTCTTCCAACAGGAGACACTCTTGATTTCTTTCTACTCGTGACAGGAAACTCTGGATTCAAACAATTCAGATGGATTTATTATACAGTAAAAGTGTTTAGCAGTGCAGGCTTACGTTTTTAACATAATTTCCTCTCGCGTCCATTAAGAAATTACTTTGTTCTTTGTTTACTGTAGCATAGCATTACTTACATTGATGTCTATAAAGATTCTCAATCATCCAGGTCATTATTATCCCAAAGGTGCTTTTCCAAAAGGCAGCTTGATTGTTTGTTTGTTTTTTTTGAAAAGATTTCACTTCTCATCCAAGAAACTTCTTGTTAGAACTGAAGAAGCTTCTTGGATGAGAAGAGGAACGCTTTCAAAGAAAAAAAACAAGAAGGTCCAGTTCCCTTTGGGAAAAGCGCCTTTGGAACTATTTACATTGACATTAAACATCTGTAGCAAATTTAACTCACTTAGTAGAGATTGTATAAGATGAGCTAGCATTGTTTAACTTTCACATTTCAGAATCCTTGTCATGAAATGAACATTAGTATTTTGTTTCAGTTATGATTTCACTGAATTTTTTAAAAACCTAAAGTATGGTATTTGGTACCAAGGCAAATATAAACATTTTCCCAGTTAAAGATTCAATGGTAATTTGATTTTGGTGCCAATATGGTTTCTGCATATGTCCTGGACCTAAATAATATTATATTTAATATAAATGTTGTAAAGACATTACGCTAAGGCAAATACCTCTCTAGTCCAGACAAGTTAAATTTATAGATTTAATTTTGGTTCCATTGATTTGAAGACACCCTGGAGAATACATACGGTCTACCAGTTGTAATTGGGTTTATCAAGATAATTCTTTATAGGTAAAGTCCCAGTAAGTCCAGTTGTACTTAATCTAAAAATATGCTGATTGATCTGCGTAAGTTCTTCAAGGTGAACATTTAATTGTCTTTTCCTCTCCTCCTTAGGTTAGCTTAGATTCACGGGTGCGAGAAGTGATCAACAGAAATTTGTTGGACCCCAACTCTGATATGTATGAAGATGCTCAACTTCAAATCTACACCTTAATGCACAGAGACTCTTTCCCTAGGTTTTTGAACTCTCAGATCTATAAATCTCTTCTCGAAAGTACAAGGAGCTCTACTTCTGAGACTTAAAAATAATTTGGGGGTTTGAAATCTTGATTTAGCTTTTGGGGAATGGGTGGGGTAAGGACTATTAGGATGAAGACAGACGTAAAATTTTTAAAGCAACAGGGCTGCTCTGGAAGCACCTTCACTGCATTTAGTCCAAAATGTACCCTTCCCGTCCAGAGTCAAGCTCTGGAAAAACCGGTCCTGCCCCTTGAAGCAGAAGCCGGATGTGCATGGTGCTGATTTGTGAAGCCCCACCCCCATGATGTCACCAAGAAACCTCCCCTGCAATAGCTGGAACAATTTTGCACTTTAAGAAGAGTTTCCTTTTTAAATGAAGAAGGCAGGAAATGAACAGATAAATGGCCTAATGTTCATCCGTCCTTTTGTTTTGGGTGGACAGGGGTAGGAAAAGAGACAAGACTGGAAAGCGTGCCAGTTTTTCAATTCGTTGTTCTTCACGGCTGCCATTTCAGCTGCCGATTCTGATGGGAAGATGGGCTCAACCAGAGCTGAGGGATGAACTGAAAGCTCTCTTTTTATATTACATCTGTCTTCACCTTAGTAGTTCAATAACACCTGGAACTGAGTTCCTGGAGAACTACAGTTTGGCATGACTCTGGCTACTGTGAAGCAAACAAATACACACAAAGGTCTTTGTCTACATTTATCAAGGTCTATCATTCTTGATTTTAGAAGGGAGGGAAAGTAGATTTGCCAAATCACACTTATTCAAATACTTTTACACCTGCAGTTAAGATTACAATGATGTTCTTGTCGTTTTAATGAAGAGTTTCCTTGTGTATCCTCACACTGCATGTGCAAAGCAAAACTGCTTCACTTTATCACTTAGTTGTTGCAATATTTAATCCAACAACATAAATTATATCTATATTTAAGAACATTGTGTGCAATATGGTCTTATGGTACACACATAGGGATTATTGGAGTGAATCAGAAAACAATCTGACTTGGGTTTAGCAATGTTATTCCCCATGTTCTGTGGAGAAAAATCCATTGCTATATAAGACAGACAACATTTCTATGTAAGAAAAAGAGCAAGAAGTGAATGTTATTTATCATCATTTATTTAAAATTCAAAACAGAGGATTCCTCTGGTTACTGACTGCCAGAACTGTGGTACTTTCATTACAGAAATGTCAAAACTAACAACAAACATCAAAGCACAAGCTACATGAAAGAAATTAAATGGAGAGACACAGTCTATAAGCTGACATTGTTTATAATTGTTATAAAAACAGATAATCAATGTACATTTCAGATGTCAGAAACTGTAATGGATTTATTAAAGACTGGCTATCCAGTTATCTAAAATTGTTGTGTAATGTTATGTAATTCACAAAAGGAGAGAAACAAAAGGAAAAAAAATCTTCCATTCACAGAAAAAAATATGGTTTTAATTTAAAAGATTTTTTTTTTAAAAGAAATGCATAAATGTAGCATTTTGGTCAGCATTGGAGATTAGCATTTGTCTATACATTTGCTTTTCTTTAAAGTTCTGTCCTGTGAAAAGGAAAATTTACATTATTAAAGGAAAAGCTAAGGAAGAATATCTTCTGGCATTCCTAATTTGAAAGGGTTCATTTATGGGCTAGTGTTGTGGAGATTTAATAAATATTAAATTCAAACCTACTGGCCCAAAAATAGTGGCAAGAGTTGTTCTTTTTTTTTCTTTTTAAAATAAACATCTTTCTAAGCACCAGGAAAAATGAAGACAGTATGGGGTCCTCTGTTTATCTTGAGTTGAATTTGCCAGGGTCAATCTTTTGCACAAGCCATCCTATAATGAATGTGGATTTAGCCAAGAGCTGTTTTTCTCTTGTGAAACTCCCATTTTCTGCAAATGTGCAATTGAAAAATCCCTTGGAGATCCTTTCCTTTGCTGCTAGTTCAGTTTTGTAAGTAGCTACCTGATTTTTTTTTAAAAAAATCCTAATTTCCCTAAGTGCTTACATCTTTAAAAAGAAATAGCAAATTTCTAAACAAAACAACCAAAAAACCCCGTCTTAGAATCTGTTCATTTTAATATTCAGGCTTGAGGTTTTCTTTGAAAAATTGTTAAGGTGCCACAAAACAGATACATATTGAAGGTATTATTATGAACTCTAGATTTGATGCTTGGGGACATTCTATAAACCGATTCTTCTCCCTGAAGTGAACTTCTCGTTGCTGTCCACGATGAAGATATGGTGTTAAACAAATAGAATCAAGTTCTTTAATGTTAGCTGCTTGTCTGCAGGTTATTCCTGAATTCATCTACATCTTAATGTGGATGCGTTCGCTAAGCATGTCGAGTCTCATTCATTGTAGGGGAATTTTTGCTGGAGCAAAGTTGTGAATTTTGCCCCCTGAGGTTGCAGTGGCCAAAAGAACATAATGTATAGATGACATTAAGCACTAGATTTTCATCCTAGTCCTAAACATCTGTGCCAGCAGTGCCCCTCCCCCCACATGCTTGCATAATACTGGAATCTCTTGGTCATCTAGTGTCCTGAGAGCTATATTTCCCCAGTGTAAATCCTTCGTTGCTAATAATTATGCCATTCATTTATTTTGGGAGGGACTCATTCTTTTTCTCTTTCACTACCTCTTCATATTTAATTTATTAAACATGTGTCAAAGGGAAGAAGCATGTATAGTTGGGAATATACCTATTACTTTACTTACAATACTTGAAATCTGTAAGCTTAGGAGGTGTGGTGGGGAGATGTGGACAATTTAGCTAACCATTTCTTAAGATCTTTTGGTTTTGTAATTTATACAGAATTCAGGAGACAAGACTTTTGTAAAAAAAAAAGGGCTATTCTTTATTCCCTATGCAACTCTTTTAACTGTTGTAGTGTTTGACAAAATGGGATTTTAAAAAAAGGCAAAAAAGTAAGAGAAAATTCTGCAAAGCAGGAAAAATAAAAAGTCTGTTTACACTGGCGTTTGCTGACTATCCTACCATACTCAGCACTTTTAAATATTGTTGTGTATGAAAATGTAGTTTAAAATGCAAGACAAATTATTTATAAAGGACATTCTTTTAATAAATACCTGTTTTATCTGAAAAGTGTTATTGTGTTATGATATACTTTATTCATGTTGGTTATTAATTTACCATTATGAATAAATTTTAAAGGTATATTGATAGAATCATATCTTCGAAGATGTTTACAAAAACAACTTTTTTTTTCTAAAGGAGAAGGTAGCAAGAAAAAGAAAAGCAAATATCTGCCTCCTCCTACTGTGAATTTCTCATAATGAAATAATTTAACGCTCATTATCTGAAATAACTGGTATTACATATTTATAACACCGCAGTAAAAGTTACATTTCCTATGGTACTCTGCATATATATATATATATATATCTGTCTGTACATATTTATATGACGTGGATTCTGGTTTGTTATGGTGTTTGAGATACAACTATCTCTGGTGCACACAACTAGGTCTATGTAATTAGAAAATATCGCATGTATTCAATATTGAGACTTTCATATTTTCAATGTTACTATTTGATGGTGACCTGTTAACCAGAAGCTATCTTTATAAGATACTTTTACTATAGTAAGGGAGATGTCAGTTTGACAGGACACCTTTCCTGAGAAACCTTAACCAAATAAAATTTGTGAGGGTCTGCCAATAGCACCTAGAATTATGGTACTAGACTTCCTTTTATGAGTATTTTGGTCATGATATGGGAGATATCATTATGAATAAGATGTCGCATTTGAACTGTTTCCAAAATTACTAAGTATGTTGTTGCAGTGAGACTATGTTACCATAAGAGCCTAAATCCTGAATTTTACTGGATTTATAGGTTGGCCTATTGAGCACTCTGTATTTTATATATACTTCTTAGGAATGAATGTATATTTTAAATCCATCTGGCAAATAGATGTATACACCCACACCACATAACCCTTGTGTCATTTAAAGAGATACAAAAACTTTTTGCAACTAAGATGAATAGCCAAATGTATCTCATTCCACTTTTGCATACCTCAATTTTCAGTTCTCTGAAAGGAATATTGACAATGTTTTAAATGACAACATAATCTCATTGCTCTCAGTCAATTTGCAACATATGAGCAGCCAATGATTACACTTCTAAAATGATTATTTGTGCATGTACTATACAATACTTTTAATATAAATGACTTGCTTAATTATACTTACCACAGGCAGAAATAGACTGAAGATGTATTTACTTCTTGTTTTGGGATTTTAATGAGATCACAAATATATAAAATAAATATAATGCTTTTGATTAACAGATCATTGTGACTAAGTTATATGTACAAGTCATGAAAATATCATTCAGGTCTCTCATTCATCCAAGTGCAGTTGGTGTATCTACAAGCTATAACTCCATTGTCTTTTCCCATGTCTTCCTGGTGGGCCCCTCCACTCACAAACAAAGGTTTTTCATGGATGTCCCTTCATGGAGAAAGGATAATTATGGTCAGTAAAATTGGGGTCTAAGTTGTAGTTTCTCCCTCCCTCCATACTGATGTCACTTCATATCATATTTCTTCTCTTACTAAATAATCATTCTGTTGTTACTAGATAAATAAAAGTCCCATCAACTTTTCTATGGATGTGGAGCAGGAATTGTTTTATTAATAACAATTAATTGAAGCTTTCCAATCTACCCCAATTATAAAAGAAGGAAAAAGAAATGTCCAGCGTTAGTATTTGAATGATTCCAACATAATATAGTTGCCATATGACGACAAGACAGCAACAAACCTATTTGTTGCTTATACAACAGTTAAAGTATAGATGTTAATCCTTTAATGAATTCATGCTTTCAGGAAAGTTTTCAGTTTAGGGGAAAAATATGAATCTTTGCAAGAATTAAAAGGGGGTACAGTTTAATAGGAACTGGAATGTCATGTGACTGAGTGATTGTTAAACAAATAGGTTCTATACTGTTGTCATAAAAAGTCCATGAAGTTACTGGGAATCAAATTCTATTTGGGTTGTGAATATGAATGAAATCCTTTTAGAACGCATTCTTTCTTTGAACTACAATATCTATAGTAGCGATGCGGTTTTGCAAGATAAGAGGCTACGCTGGTTCTGGAATATTTTCTGAAGAGTAGGGGGTGGGTGACTTTTTCTTTTTTAGTTTTGTGTGTCATCTGCACTCTTATAGAAAAGCTGCCGTTGGGGAGGGCTGCCCGATCACAAGGCCAGTCATAAAAGCCTTTAAAACAGGGGTGTCTCCACCCTTGGCAACTTTTAAGAGCTGTGGGCTTCAACTCATACTTCATGCCAATTAGGGATTTCTGGAAATTGAAGTCCACAGGTCTTAAAGTTGCCAAGGGTGGATATCCCTGCTTTAGAAAGCAAACTAATGAAGCTGCTCTCTGCCACCTCTTCTTGTATGGCTTTACTTTTTTTTTCCTGGGCAAACATATAGTTTCAAAGAATGCACTGGGCTATAGTCACCCAACATTTTTATCTTTTAAGATCTCACAGGCATCCCATATGCCAGGTGCTTTGCTGTGCCCATCCCAGATTTCTGAGCCTTCATTGATTTTTTTTTCAATTAAAAGAATCTTATAACAATGAAATCAGGTGTATGAGGGAGTAAGAGGAATGACAAGAAAAATCTCTGCTGGGACCCCACTGTCCCCCTATGTCCTAGATCTAGGCTCACACACTGCAGAATGAGCTATTTGAACCGATGTGTTCCCAAGAAGACCAACTGTTGCTACTTCAATTTAATTTAATGGGACAGAAGCAGGAAAATTCTGAATGCATGGTCAAGACAAGCTCAATTCCTTGTTACTTCATAGTCAGACCAAGATAGTTTTCTTATCAGTTTTCTTCTGTCCCATTAAATTAAACTGAAGTAACAACATTTGGTCTTGTTAGGAAGGAATACAGAAGAGGTTTCCCCTCTTTTCTTCCTGGGACAATTATCACTGCCCATATTATTGTCTCACACTAAAACTCCTAAGCGGTCTCTCATCCAAGTACTAACTGAAATACACCGTTTAGTTTCCAAGCACCAACTAAATCATCTGTCTGTCTGTCTGTCTGCCTGCCTGCCTGCCTGCCTGCCTGCCTGCCTCTTTCTCTCTCTCTCTATCTATCTGCTGCCCATCTCATAGTTGGAGGCAACTCTTTAAATCCGACTTAGTTTTTATTTATTGAATATATATCCTGCCTTTTGTACATGAGCTTATGATGGCATAGGTAGTGCCCTCTTCTCCTGTTTGTCTCCAGACAATAATCCTAGGAGACAGGCCGGGTTGAGAGAGATGACTGGCCTAACATCACCTAGTGATCCTCTGTGGCTGAGTGTATGAATCCTGTCCATTTTGGCAGCAGTCCTTCTGACATCCAAGAGACCTATCCTAAGGACCACAAACCCACAACCAGATTTCTTTGTGGTTGGAGACACATCTCCAGTCTTGAGTATCCCCATCTACAGACCTCTAAATAATAATGGGGTGATGAAAAGATTAAAAAGCTTAAAACAGTTGCCTGGCATGTTGCAGTGATTTCTTCCTTTTGAAAGAATCTTTTCAAGTTCATTCTTGCTTTCTTTTACCTGGGCTTCTTCATTCAAGGAAAATTCTAGACAAGCTAGTGAGAAGATATAAATTATTCCAATGATTCTATTTCTTGCAATTATCACTTGGGAGGGGGGGGGTGACTTCCCGGGAGGGAATAAGAAATACTTCTCCACAGAGACTTTCACCTGCTGGTCTGTAAACAGCAAAGCCCTTGTTTCCTCAGGAGCTCTGATACTGAGCCTTTCTTGAAATTACTCTGTAAATGTTTACTGACCAAATTAGAAATCCAAATTACAGATCATGTAATCTGCTCCCATGGCGTTAAACAAGCTCAGAGTTCTCTATAGTGCATCAGAAATAAATGGTTATTAAACTAGTATTCTCTAAATTTCTCTAAACCAATCTAAATTCATACATGAGGTTTGCTTAAATTGTTAATATAAAAGGGAGTGGTATAATCGGATTTAATTGTTCAAACTGATTATAGTTTGAGATTGCCCAACACAGATTTACAGATAGCAACACTCAAAGTATAAGCAAGTTTTAATCTTCACGTTTAGGTTAAATACACTGCACTCTTATCGCACTTTCTCCAAAGTAAATATGTCCAGAATTGCAATTTGCTTAAGTCCATCAGACTTCCAGATGTTTTTGCAAGAGGCAAAGAAAAAGCCTGGAAGTTGGAAGAACTATGCAGAAAAAAAACTTGCATCCTAGGTCCCGTAAACATCTGTTTCATACTAAACAGGATAAACAATGCAAGGCTCTTGTGTTATCCCTGAGCTCAGCAGCAGACTACCAAACAATAGCTGTTTGATTTCCCTCAGATTTTCAGCAGGAAATGAAAGAAAATGACACATTGAAGATTTAAGGCTCTTCCTCATATCCTGGTAGACTGCTCTTCTCTCACCCTTGGGACAGGAGGAAAGAAGAAAATTGTTGTAGTTCTTTTACCAGACCTGGAAAAGATGCTCAGGAAACTTGCCTCCCTTGCGTGAAGGCCCTTGGTTTCTGCATCAGCTGTTGGGAAAATGGGTAGAAAAGGGAACAGTCGAATCTAGCAATAGTAATGCTGGCCTTGCGAAATATCTTCCAGTCATAAAAACTGTAAGAAAATATTGGTTGCTGGACAAGGCTGTCTTCTCTGATAGATGAGAAAGAAATGCTCACAGACCTTCATGATTGGATGAGAGGAGCAGTCCTGTGGTAGGCCCAGTAAAGCCATGCAGCTGCTCGACCTCCATTATATTCTCAGGATGTTTGAAGAAAGGAAGGCTTGTTCCATTCAGATGGAAAGCACGAGTTCTAAATTGCCGATAAAGCAGTATAACAATTCAATATTTTGAAACATTTGTAACTAGGGCACTAAATATCTCTGAGCAGGGAAGCTATAAATCACTACATAACAACATACAAGTCTTGAGTTTCATAGGGAGACGCATCTTTTTTATTGAATGAAACTAAACTGAATTTAGTAGTCAGCACAGTGTAACTAAATAAAGAAAAATGATGATCCAGCCTCCTGCAATGAAAGATGAAATAGGAAAATCACATCATGGAATAGAATAGAATAGAATAGAATAGAATAGAATAGAATAGAATAAACAGAGATGGAAGAGTCCTTGTAGGTCATCTAGTCCAACCCCTTGCTCAAGCAGGAGACCCTATACCATTTCTGACAGATAACAGTCCAATCTCTTCTTGAAAGCTCCCAGTGATGAAGCTCCCACAACTTCTGAAGGCAAAGCTGTTTCACTGGTTGATTGTTCTGTC
>JANHFL010006526.1:58119-72139 GCA_032468155.1 Oxyrhabdium leporinum | reverse complement strand
GGGGTTGGGGGGGGCTCAACTTAACCTAGATTATCTTTGGCCTCTGCATTCTTATCACAAGCATACCTCCACTTGAGCAGGTACATTAAGAATGCAGAAAAATTCCGTAAGTGAATGACACCAAAAACTAGCGGAATTAGTTTTTAGTTATTAGTCTGGAAGAGTTTCCATAGACAGTAAAGGCCAGGACTGGTGGGCCTCACAGGCAAGAGATGAAGGTCTGGGGACAGCATTCATTTCTGACATCAGGCACAGTTCCTGAATAACCATAATATCAAGTGGTATTGATCATAGGATAGGATCTATATAGATGCATAGGATCCTATTTTTGAGGGGGTCCAAAGCATCTGAAGGCAGGACAAGAAGCAATGGATGGAAACTAATCAAAGAGAGAACCAACCTAAGGAAAAATTTCCTGACAGTTAGAAATTAATTAGTGGAATGACTTCTCTCCAGAAATTGTGGCCGCTCTAACACTGGAGGTTTTGAAGAAGAGATTGGACAACCATTTGTCTGAAATGATGTAGAGTTTCCTGCCTGAGCAGGGAATTGGACTCGGAGATCTCCGACTCTCTTATTCTGTTATTCTGATGTAGTAGCAAAGACAGAGTGCCAACTGTTTTGAGGTGTAATGACTCATCTATAAAAGCAGACACCACTCCATATATTTAAATGACTGAGTGACCAAGCCCCACTGCCTTCAAGCAGGCAGGACCACCAAGTTGGTAGGTGTTAGATACAGCACAGAGAAGACACGAGTCTCTGCCCAAAATTTTTAGAGAGGAAGGGGGAATCAAAAGGGTTTGTTATGAAATATGCAACAGCAAAGATAGAGAATTAACCCAGAAGAAAGTATTCAGGAAAAGGAGAAGGTTGAGATGTTCATGGAAGATCTTATGGAAGGAGACAGTGAAGAGGATGTGGAAAATGAAATCATAGAGATGCAGCTATTTCAAGAGGGAAACGTGGTTATCGTGATGAGAAAGAAGAAAAGAATCGGCAATTAAAAGTGTTTTAGCTAAAATTGCGTGCCTATAAAAAAGCTCTTGAGCTGTTAAAGAGGGATGATGGGAGAAATACACCTCCATGATTTTTTTCATAAATTGTAATATTTGAAATATGCATACTTTCAATAGCTTTGATGTTGTGTGATGCATTGCAGCTGTGTGAGTTGTGCTGTTTGGGGATGATGGGAACTGCAGCCCAAACATTAGGAGTGCATCAGTTTCAAGACAACTGATGAAAGCACTGTTTTTTTCATGTCAGGGTACAGAAGGACATTAACAATTACTATATTGGCAATAAACCAGCAGTGATGATTCCAGACGCACACTTGTGGAACAGATCTTGAAGCTTGCTAAATTGCAAAGCAACACATTTGACCCACCTCACTGTTTAGTTTTCAAAAAGCTGGTTTCTAGACCTTAATGCAACCAAGATAAATTTGAAAGGACTTGTAGAACTTGGAAGAGTCTTACCATGAAGCTGATTTTCAGGATTTTCAGGGCTCAGGAGACAAAGCAAATAAAGAAGGATAAATTTCCATCTTCATATTACACTTTGGGCGAGCATACCGTATGCAAAATGCTTCATTTTGCACACATACGCATGTTTTTTTCACATTTGCACTCACATTCATTCCCACCTTTTTTGCACACATTTGGCACACACATACGCAATCATATGTTATGCGTTTATACAGGCTGTCCTCTGCTTACGGCCACAATGGGGCCCAAAACTGGTATTGCTAAATGAGTCAGTTAAATGAATTTTTTTCATTTTACAACCTTTCTTGCCACATTTGTTAAGTGAATCACTTGGTTGCTAAGTGACTCTGGCTTCCTTGTTGACTTTGCTTGTCAGAAGGTTGCAAAAAGGTGATCACACGACCCCGGGACACTGCAACCGTCATAAATATGAACCAGTGGCCAAGCAGCCAAACATCAATCATGTGACCCTGGGAGTGCTGCAACGGACATAAGTGTGAAAAATAGTCATAAGTCACTTTTTTTCAGCGCCATTGATAACTTTGAACAATCATTAAGTGAATGGCTATAAGTCGAAGATAACCTGTATGCACATGAGTTATTTTTTTACACCTGTGTTAGCCTCTTCTTATAGTAATAAACATAAATGGTCTCCCTTATATTCTGTCTTGAATATGCCTAACATCTGGGTCAAGCCTGTTCTGTGTCAAGCCATCCTCCTTGAATTAATGTAGGGTTCCTTCCCATGCTCTGGATTATAAGGTGCCAGAGCTTCTGATTTCTCCTCAAACAACTCCAGCTTCATTACATGGAAGGACCATGATGTATGAACATTCAGAGCAGGTTTTTTTAAAAAGGAGTTTAACTAAGTGGAGAAAAGCTCATTTGTGTTTGAGGCTCTCTTTGGCTTCTCTTTGAGTCTCTCCTGCCTCTTCCCTTTGTAAAAATACTTTTGATCCTTTCTCTCCCTTTTGCAATATTTTTATATAGTAACAAAAGACCAAAGAAAGAAAAGGGGTCATCAAGTTGCCGGGTGTGTGTATAAATGACATTTATTAGATTTCTTTTTAATCTCCCTCTGCGCGCTTTTCCCGTTTGCACCTTGTCAATAATTATAAAGAACACGTCTTTTTCTTTTTTTTTCCAAGGCTCCGTGAAATGCTCTGTTTATTTTAAAACTAGAGGAATAACAAATAACGAACGTTGATTCCTCGGGGAGACAAATTCTAAGGCTATGTTTGCACGGGGATGGGGCATAGGGGGGGGCAGAGGTATGTGATGACGGTGAAACACAGATAATTTGACATTAATCAGAATCAAGAATTGGCACTCTTGTTTCAGGGCTCGGCTCAGTAATAAAGATTGAGTCTAAACGTGGTCTAAGTGCTTTTCCCCTTACCGAGAATAAACCGCAGCCCGTCCCCCTCCAAAATCGCTTGGCTCAGAAGGGTCTCCAGCTCAGCCTGTCGGTACCCAGGTCTAGAAATGACCAGAGTGAATGCATGACAGTGACTCGTTCCTTGTGAGACACCCATAAAATCTCACCTATGAAGAAGACACAATGGATTGGGAAGATTGGGGGCTCAGCACATACGGTAAATTCTGTTTAACCCCAAAACATCTTAAGACGTAACAATCCCACATTTTTCCTATATTACATTCAGGACTCTGGGCTGTTTGTTGATGTCGTGCCTATTCACGCAAAACCTCAATAGCTTCTTTTTCATTTATTTTTTTTTTAAAGGGAGGAAAGTATTTTTTCCTCATTGTGATGTGCTTTTAAAATGTAGTGAAAAGTAGGCAAATGTTTTCTGTAAGTACAGACATGGTATGAGTCGAATGGCTGCATACAGGAGAAAGAGAGAGAGAGAGAGAGAGAAAGAGAAAGAGAAGGGAACTATAACGTTTGTGTTCGTAGGGAGTGAACAAAAATCATTTCTGTACCTTCTCTCACGCGGTAAAAGTAACAACGTGATTTGACGACGTGTCTGTGGGACGGTGTCTGTGGAGCTAGGAGTGTGCCAGACACAGACACGGTCTTTGTGTGCAAGCGAATAATTGCCAAGTAAAAAAAGATGTTTTGACGATGTCATCAGCACCACTGCAAATGAAGGAGGGAACTCAAAAGGGCCACCTGTTTTACAATACGTTCAAGGGAGAATGAATGAATGGGGTATGAAATTGAGGGGATGTACATCACAATGAAGGCCGGTGTCAGAATTTAGCCAGACATCATCATAAAAGAGGAAAAAGAGGCACGGAACACCGTGGAGATATATATATAGATATATATATATATGACATTAGACTAACTTTTTACATTTGGTTTGCATTTGTTTTGTTTAGAGTTTACCAGCACTGGGACAAATTGTAAATCTTGCAAAGTAAATCAATAAAGATTCCTGTGCAGAATTTTCACAAAAATGCTGTGTGAGAGGAGACGCCTGTTTCAGTGTCAATTCACACAAGGGCTCTCTGGCTCAAAGGTGAGGCTGGACGCCGGCCTTCCGCCAGGAATGTAAATTTCCTGAATTATTTGAAGACTGTATTGTTATCTCATTAAAACAATCCATGCTGAGAACTTTTCTGAAGGTGGAGAAAAAGGTGAGCTGACAATACAATACTTATCCCGTCTTCTCATTTCTGTCTAAGCTTAATCACGCCACAAATGAGCTGTAAATAGTCGTATCTCCACACCGTGCGTACCACCGATCGTAAAAATGACACTACGGGACACGAGCTCTTGTCTCCACATGGACGATCCTTGAGTGTTTCCCTTTTCTTCTCAAGTCAGAAACTTGCTTTTGCAAAAACCTCCATTTTTAACATCTTCCAATATTTATTTTTTTTCCCCAGTCCTCACAAAGCTTCGATACTCGGTGCTCCTTAACCCAGGCCTGTAAGCACGGCACAATCCTCCCCTGAAACTCTACGCACAGAATCAACACCATAAATCTTCGGTCAAGTTACATATTCATTCTCACACTGGGCAGGATTAGTACTGGACAGTCTATCATATCATCATACGTGGTGGGGAAAGAGAACATCTCCGCATCTTCTCACGCCTGCCTTCAGATTAATTTTACTATGAAACTATTTACTATTCCTTGGGTTTTATACTTGTAGTCTCCAGACTTGATTAGGATCCTACAGGATCTGAAGCACTGAAAGAGTCTATCCCTCTTCCTCTCCCTCTCCCCCCCCCCCCGTGTATGTCCCAAAACCTCTCTGCCACTCTTGAATAGCTCTGCTCGTAAGTAAGGAAGAATGCTTAATATGCTCTAAGAAGGCAACTAATTTACGTTAAGGGATCTGGAGGGTGCCCCCACGATGATAAGGGGAATTTCAGAAACACAGGAAGGGCAGGTGGGGAGGGGCGCACCTTACAGTGAACAATGCTTCTACTCAATGAACGGAAAGGGTAGTGGGGGGGGGGAGAATGGATAGGGACAGGGGAGAATGAGAAATACAGAGGGGGACCCTGGAATTCTCAGTGAGATATTATTTTGGAAGGATAACACTGAAGCCAGGATGATAAATAGGATTAATATAATGGGGCGTGGGGAGTCAGCCCCCGAGCTGCAGCATCCCTTTCCATCCCCCAGCGGCTGCGCTTTGTGGGGGGGGGGGCATCCGTCAGCCCAAGCGCCTGACAATGAAAATGGTTTCAAGCCACGGCTGCCCGATCGATACTGTGCGGGGGGAGAGAGGGGGCTGCTAGCTACGGCAGGGCCAGGCCTCTCGTTCACTTGCTGGCTCTCTCGCTCTCTCTCTCTCTCTCTCTCTCGCCCTCTCCCCCCCCCACACCTTTTCCACCCAGCGATTTCTCCCTTCTCCTCGCTTCAGACGCATTTCATTTTCTTTCCTATTCCATTCCCTGGTTTCTGCGTTGCAGCAGACTTGTGTGGAGGGGGGGGGGGTTGCTTGGAATGGGGGGAGGTGACATACCCACCCTGTCTGCTCTCTCTCTCTCTCTCTCTCTCTCCCTCTCCCTCTCTCTCTCTCTCTCTCTCCCTCTCTCTCTCTGTGTCACAATTTCGCAGTTCTCAGCATGCCTTGCCAAAGCTATAATAGTAATAATAATTTTTTAAAAGCAATAACAGCAACAAAACCTGGGGGAACAGCTGGGTTTCTTTCCTTTCACCCAACTCCCCCCTCACCCCCGGCCCCATTAAATTAAACCACACGGTGGAGAACCAAGAGATAACCCCCCAAACCTTCCTCGCTAGCCTTTGTAGACATTGACAAAGAAATCAGTAACTGCCACTACCGTACAGGTAGAGGAACCCCTGCCAAGGTCACAGAAACGCCTCCAACGGATGGGTGCGGAAAGCAGCACCCCGGTTCCTCCTTCCTGCTTCCCAGCCTCCATCCCACCCAGAGCTGCACCCCTCTCCCCAATGCCTGCTGATCCCCCAAATCAGCACTGCCCCCTTCTTCTTCTTCCCCAGGAGAAACCTCTGCTCCTTCCGGGCACGCAACGGGCATCATCCCCAAGAAACCCAGGGCGTGGAGAACAGCCCCGGGCGGGCTGGTTTGAGGTCGGTCCTCCTGAGAAGCCGTCGAGGCTCTGCGAGAGGCCGTTGCCTAATGCATTCAGCCGCGTTAAAGGGCAGCAGACGGGGATTGTTTAATTTATAATGGCACCGTAACCCCAGGGAAGGATGGGGTGCGATTGGGAGGTTGAACCCGAGGCACCACAAATACCTCAGCAGCTACATTACGAGGTCACTTAATCACGCGGGAGCAGCTGCGGGGAAGATCGCGGAGGGTTGGGAATACAGGTAGTTCCCCGACTTTACAACGGTTTGTTTAGAGTGACCGTTCGAAGTTGCGACTCACGGCCATTTTTCGCACCGGCAACTGTCGCGGCATCCCCACGGTCGCGTGATCCAAAGTCAGACGCCTGGCAACCGGCTCTTATTTATGACCGCCGCGGTGCCCCGGGGTCACGTGATCCCCATTTGGCGACCTTCTGACAAGCAAAGTCAACGAGGAAGCCGGGTTCACTTAACAACCGTGTGGCCTCCCTTGACAACTGCGGTGATCCACTTAACGACAGTGGAAAGAAAGATCATCGGACGGGGCGAAAGTGACTTAGCAACCGTTATTTTGGGCTCCATTGCGATCAGGAGGACTACCCGTGTAGAGGATGGGGAGAGATGGTGCGCGACTGGGATGGACAAATTCTAATCTGGGAAGCTCCAGCATCACCAAGACCCAGCCCACCCCCCAGTTTTCCCAACCACCTGTTGCTGCTGACCTCTTCTGCTGTCTCCCTTGAACATCTGCTTTATCTCTGTTTGAGGATTTCAACTGCCCCAATTCCAGGCAGCCCCCTTCTCTCTCTCTCTCTCTCTCTCTCTCTCTCTCTCTCTCTCTCTCTCTTTTCCCCTAATTCAACCTCCTGTCCCAGAGTTTCCTGAAAGATCTCCCTCCATTGACCGCAGATATGTTTCCCCAGCTCTTCCTAGCCTGCTTTTATTGCTGTCCAATTAGTGTACAAGAAATCATCGTCCTCTTAGATTTATATCCTACCTTTCCTTCGGGAGAGCTCAAGGCAACATTTTCCCCTCCGATTTCCCCCCCCCCCCAAAACAGCCCCGTAAAGTAGGCTGGGGTGTAGAAGCGAATGGCGCAACGTCGCCCAGTGAAGATTTCATGGCTGACGTTGAACTGGCCTTTCTCCATTTCTGCTCCGAGACGTTCGTCCCTACACCACCCACTGACACGTAGAACTGTACAGGTAGTCCTGGACCTATGACCACAACTGAGCCCAAAATTTCTCTTGCTAAGGGAGACACTTGTTAAGTGAGTTTTGCCCCCGTCTGGCAACCTTTCTTTGCCACAGTTGTTAAGTGAATCTCTGCAGTTCAGTTAATAACGAGGTGGTTAAGTGAATCTTTGCTTGTCAGAAGTTTGCAACAGGTGATCGCGTGACCGAAGGATGCTGCGACCGTCCTAAATAGGAGGCGGTTGCCTAGCGCCTGAATTTTTGGCCGCCTGACCATGGGGATGCTGCAACCGTCAGCAGTGTGGAAAATGGTCCTAGTCGCTTTTTTCAGTGCCGCTGTAACTTCGAATGGTCACCGAATGAGCTGCTGTTAAGTCAAGGACTTATCTGTGCTGGTGAGATGAGCAGCCATATAAATCAGTAAAAATAAAGAAAGTCTTTTCATACTTTCCCTGGATTTACATTGGCACCCCAAATACATTTTCAAGCAAAGCTTCCTCCTCCTTCTCTCTTATTCCGCTTTTGCCTTAGTTGCATCACCATTAATTGCACCAACTGCCCAGATTGATAAGAGGGGCGATCAATACATTTTATAAATAAATAAAATAAATGAAAAATTAAAAGGAATGGCACACCATTGCCATTCTTGGAGTAATAAAGACTCCTTGTTATTTTAAAAATCAAATTGTATTTCCCCCCACCCCCTGGCCTTCTCAGTTGTCTTATCACTTATTTGTGAGGTGGGGGTGGGGGTGAACCAAGGCAGACTATGGGTGCCTGTGGGGAGTGTGGGAAGCACGATGTCACCCAACTCATGATGTCACTGTGTACATTTATGAGGTCATTCTTTAATTTGTGTCACTTGCGCAAATGGCCGCGTGATGCATATGAAGTCATGATGGCCTTTATCGGTCATCCAGAGTGGTAGAAAACAGCAGATAAAGACATGATAAACATAGGCAGAGAAATGGGTCACCAAGCTCTCACTACCACCTGTTGGCTCCTTTCAACTATGGAGCACCCCACAGGAATTATCAGGCACAGCATTATGGAAATCAATAAAAGCCATTCAAGAATGTACCTTTTGCTCTTAGATTTTATTTAAGCTGGGCTTGGCTGAGAGAAGCTGCTGGGAAATTAGGGCCCAGGGTTCAAATGTCTGTTTTCTTCTCTCTGCCGCCTTCAGTAGCCTCCCAATTTTGCTGCCTTGTCAGGATTAAAACCTACAGACCGTAACATCTAACAATTCTCTCTCTCTTCTCAAGGCAGGTGATCCTCGCCTTGCCACCACAACTGAGCCCAAAATTTACGTGGCTCAGTGAGACATTTGTTAAGTCAGTTTTGCCCCATTTTACGACCTTCCTCGCCTCAGTTGTTGAGTGAATCACTGCAGTTGATAAGTTAGTAACCGAGCAGTTAAGTGAATCTGGCTTCCCCGCTGACTTTGCTGGTCAGGAGGTCGCAAAAGGGGATCATGTGACCCCGGGACACAGCAACGGCCATAAATACGAGCGTCCGAATTTTGATCACGTGATCATGGGGATGCTGCAAAGGTCTTAAGTGTGAAAAACGGTCATAAATCACTTTTTTTCAGTGCCGCTGTAACTTTGAATGGTCACTAAATGAATTGTTGTAAGCCAGGGGGCTACCTGTAGTAGCACTGGTCTTCAGGTGTACTCAAAGAGACCAAGGCTGGGTTCTGACAACACATTTTAAATTTTGCTTAACTTAACAAAGCACCTTTCCTGACTGTGATTCCTACCAGGCACTACCCAAATCACTAAACCATGTTATGGTTGAATGTGACAGCCCGATTCTACAATATTCTAAGGATGGATGGCTTCCCACAACATACTGAACACCAATGACTCAACCTCACCTTAGCTTCATCTAGCATTTGTATAAATGCAGCTGTTTGGCATTGCAAGAAAATGCATTTATTCCCCATCTGGCTAGGGCTTTCAAGTCACTTTGGAGAAACATGGACGAGATTGGAAAGCTCCAAATATCCAGGGTGCTTGGGAGGGCGAGTTTCTGGGTTGGAAACCAATCCAGTGGTCCTCTCAAGCTGCTTGCAATTCCTACTCCCCCTACATACAATTTGCCCAATTGCCAGACCTGTCCATCAGGCCTGCGTTGGCTGCTAGGAGTCACGCTGTGAGGTGAGGATGCTGCACCCTCAGGGGGTCAGGAGTAGGGCTGAGGGGGGCGGGGGTGGGTCATGGTAACACCTCCTCCTGTAACAAAGGGGGTTACAGCCTGTGTCCCCCCACTCTGCCAGGAGATCCCTGATGTCTCTGTGTTGTGAGCAAAGAAAGAAATCCTTACTTTCAGGAAGTCACCAAAGATGAAGTTCAGGCAGAATCTCTGGATATACAGTATTTTTTCCCCCCCGTGCCTTCAAGTCAGTGCTGATTCCTGGATTAGTCCCTTGGTTTTCTTGGCAAAAAGAAATTGGTTTGCACTTGCCTCCTTCCTAGCGCCAAGAGAGAAGGACTGGCTCCAGGTGACCCAACTGTCTTTGTGCCTAAGGCTGGACTAGAACTCCCGGTCTCCCGGTTGCTACTACTACACCAGACTAGCTTTCTCTGGATATACTGGCACCGCAAAAACCAAGAGAATTTAAGCATCACGGTCCTATCAAGGGTTGTTGCTACAGGAAAGAGGTCTCTTCAAAAGTTCTTTGTTGGGCTGTTTTTACGTCTCGTCTTTTTATTTAGCATCCTAGCATTTCACTCTTCTGTATTTATATTCTTCATTTTGCATCATCTGCTTGAAGAATGTAAAGCGGCTACATGCTTATAATAAAGGTTTTTTAACAACAAAAAACAACGAACCAGTTCTGAATGTAATACAACAGATCGGCATTATCTCCCGAGTGTCAAAAATCACCACAAAGATGTGGATGAATTCAGAATTTCCAGTACTATCTGATATGCAGGATCAGATCCTTCAGTTCAAATGTTCTTTAATTACAAGGCATTTGAATCCTCATGTACCACGATAAGGCATTCAGTTTCAACGTAATCACGATCCATTTATTACAAAACAACCACTTCAACTTTAATAGGATTTCTTTGGAACAGATGTAGTTTTATGACGGAATATGCTTCCCTATGTTATTAAAACTGAGGCTCAGAGGAATTCTTCTAATTTGGACGAAGGGAAAATGAATTCAGTACTCTGGCTGGTCTTAAAAGTTGTCATTTCTACTTGACACTGACAGGTGGAAATGACACTGACTGTAGACTATGAAACTCTCCTTAGCATTTATCTCTGATGGCAATCAAACATTGCCTGCAATCTTTATAGATACAGGTGTTGCACCAGAGCAAAAGGATGGTCTCACCTATCATCCCTCCAAATCCACCATTTTCCACTGTCCTGGACCTTAAGCTGGGTGGACTTCAGCTCCCAGAATTCCCCAGCCAGCCAGAATTCTGGGAGTTGAAGTCCACACATCTTAAAATGGCCAAAGGTTGAGAAACACTGCTTTGGAGAGACCAATAAAATGGAAGCTGTAATTGAGAGCGGATGAGGACAGAAGAAGCTTTCCGAAAAGAACATGATTTGTTTCCTATCCCAAATTCTCTCGTGGCAGCTTTTTCTACAACTAGCAAGGGAGCTGTACCCCCTCAACCTGCTGGAAGTCGGTCTCCACTGAGTTGCTGGTAATTAAAATCCTGTTAAACTTCATTAAGCAGCTTTACTTCCGACCTCATTAAATAACGAGGAGAGGGAGGGATGAAAATACGATTGCTTGCCAAATCTTGTACCAACGACTAATTTTCTTTCTCTCTTCTCCTCTCTTTGTCCTGCACGAGGAAAAGGGTGACATGCAATTGTCCAAAAATTTTCTCTATAGGTTCCATTTGGCTGCTTGCTTTTTAAAAGAAAATCTGTAAGCCAGCCCTTGGACCAATACACGGTTTATGCAGTCAACTTTTTTTAAAAAAATAGATGCTTACAATCACCAGACAGGCAAAAGAGGTTTCAGTGGACACAGAGAGTTATTTGCAACAAGCTGAGATGGGGATGATCAGCATAGACAAGTCTCAACCTACACATCTACTGAAAATCAGAGCTGCAGCAGCTTCAGGATCGGAGGGAAGGAGGGAAATTTTTTGCCAGTCGTGAACATTCGAAGTAAGAAACCACTGCTGGCTTATGGCAAATCTTGCCGTGATCTCCAACTCTGTTCCCAGCTAAAAGCTTTCTTTCCTTCCAGGATGGAGAGTCACCAAGGAGGGTTTCTGAAGTCTGTAATTCTGCATACAAGTAGCCCTTGACTTACAGCCACAACTAAGTCCAGGATTTCTGTTGTTAAGCAAGTCAGTTGAGCAAGTGAGTTTTGCCCCATTTTATGACCCTTTTTGCCGCAATTGGTAAGTGAATAACTGCAGTTAAGTGAATCATGCAGTCAAGTAAAGCAAAGCAAGTAAATTTGGCTTTCCCCATTGATTTTGCTTGTCGGAAGCCAGCTGGGAAAGTTACAATGACCCCAGGACAGTTCAAACGTCATAAATACATGCCAGTTGCCAAGCGCCTGAATTTTAATCACGTGACCACGGGGATTCTGCGATGGTCGTAAGTCACTTTTTTCAGTGTTGCTGTAATTTCGAACTGTCCTGTCGCTAAACAAATGGCTGTAAGTTGAGAACTATGTATAATGGCCTCCCGTCTCTCACCAAATCAGTTTAGAAGCATTGGCTTCTTACTGTGGAAATGCCAAGTGCGTAATTTCCTTCATTTTCAGAGCCCAATGTTCTCAGCTAGGATAGGCAATCTGAAATCCAAAGATGTAGTCGTCTGCAGACATTTCCTTCCCTGTCCCTTCGCCTACACCAGCGTTTCTCAGCTTTAGGAGACGCGGACTTCAACTCGCAATGTTCTCAGCATGCCAGCTAGGGAATTCTGGGAGTAGGGAGTCCCCTCGTCTTAAAAGACATCAAGGTTGAGAAATACTGGCCTATACAAAAGAGACGATGGCTCTTAAGACATAGCTTAATTGCTTCAACTGCTAAGCAAACCAGACACACGTGAGGTTTTAACACACTCAGAAGAACGCTGATGTGCTACCTTTCGAGCTTCTAGTCTTTCCTTTCAATTACGGATTACGCTTGTGTGTAGCATCAAAGGTGCTTTGTCTGTTACCACCAGAGCTCTAGTGACCATATCTATGTTCTGCCAAGGGATGTGGCCTGCAGGGGTGTCCAAATTCCCCAGCCAAGTCTGGGACTTGAAGTCCATAAGTCTTAAAGTTGCCAAGGTTGGTTATCCCAGGTGGCCTGGTTTATGATGCTTCAGTTTCTCCCATCCAATCCTCCCTAACAACTTATCAGAGAACTCAGCCTGTGACTGGCTGAAGGTCACCCAATGTGATTTTCGGAGCGAATAGGAGTTTGCAACCATCTTTCTCCATGCAAAGAAATAAACAAACAAAAACCCACACAAAAACAATAATTAATATAATGCACTTTCTATCTCTGCAGTTTTCAAAATGAAGTCTGTTTAATTTTCCTTTCTTTTCATTATCTGGCACTATTAATGATACAGACATTTAACAAAATCTAATGATGCTCAAGTCGAGCATCTGCGCAACGATCCTAGCCAGATTTACTGCAGAGCGCAAGAGACCAAAAAGACAATTCACTTGGGCTTGTTGGCACAGAAATGTTGAGGTGCCACAACCATGGTTTGTTTTTTTGGGGTGTGTGTGTGTCTTTCTGTTCTTTCATCCAGAGCAGGTTCCTCCAGCAGATGCCCTCTAAATCTGACCAAGTTACCAATTCCCAAATCCCTAACTAACATGACTCTTGGTATCTGATGAATCTGCAGGGCAACAGATTGGGGAAATCTGTCTTGGGGGTTTTTTTCTTGGCTCAGGGTGACAGCAATCAATTTCTCCATGTTGTTCAATCATTAGGCATCCATTGCATTCACACTCAGATAAATCCAAACGGTTTGGAGGACAGGGGAGGACAAGCAGCTACATATAAGAACGGGAGACATTTTAATTATTCAGCCACAAAGCCTTCCAAGTTTTAGGGAAGACCAGCTAGAGAAGTTTCTTGCCTCCAGCATACCCAGAGCTTCCATATCCTCCTGGGCCTTCCCCATGGTTGGCTTTCTAGTTGGGAAATGCAATTTTTAAAAAATACCCATTTGAACAGCATTTAGAACCAACGTACGTTCCTTGGACGTTGTTTGTTACCAAGTAGCATTTTATTTATTTTTTTAGTTGCATATTTATGCGATTTTACACTGGGTTGTTTTAGGTTTTTGTAAGCTGCCTTGAGGGTCTACTTTGATGGAAAGGCCCAGGGTATGTTTTAAATGAATAAAAAAAAAAACCCCAAATAAATCCTTGCTGTTTCAATTTAACAGGTCAGATAGAAAATCTCAAGGGTTTTTTTTTCCTTCCACACCTGTACATATCCCTGCACCACAGCTTGTGAAAAATATTTCCCTTCTCTCTCTGGTTTCTTCTCTCCATCATCTCATTGTCCTTTGTCCTTCCCACCTAAGCTATTTTTTTAATGCCTCTGAATACAGATGTATATTTGGAGAAGATTTAGGGGCTTTGCAACGAGTTTAGCATTGATAAGCTGAGTTCACAAACATTTTTTCTTGGCCTTAACATACAGTATTTTAGGAACCACTGACGTTAGTTCAATATTCTATACTGTGCAATTCTATGGCACAGTATAGAATATACTGTGGACCCATGGCATTGGACCAGGATATCTGCAGGACCGCATTGTCTGTACAAACTCCCAACGTCCTGTGCGGTCACACA
>JANHFL010006526.1:33168-44997 GCA_032468155.1 Oxyrhabdium leporinum | reverse complement strand
AATAGTTGCTTCTCTGGGCCCCACCGATTTCTCCAGGTCCCCGATCCCAGAGCAGGAACCGCGAGGGAGGACTCTCCGGCGAAGGCCAGCTGAACGGTACTTTTCGGTAGATCACTACTCACACCCAGGTAGGCAGGCAGGTGAGGGATGACTGAAGGGGCAGAGCCGAGTTCCTAGAAATTTTCTGAGCAAGATTAGGAAATGTTCTGCCACGCCTGCCTTTGTAGAGGGTGCCATGCGTGAAGTCACGCACAAGATAATGACTTTTGAAGAGTGGCTCTGCAGTGGCCGAGCTCGGGCGTTGTCCCCCGCTTCCCCTTTTACGCCTGAAGGCGAGCCAAACCCCCTTCCTGGCCAAGGGCAGAGGGGCCCTTCTGGAGGCGATGCTCTGCGCCCCCCCCGCCGCCGCCAATCGCGGCTCCTTCCAGGTTTATTATTACGGGAGAGATTTACACGGATAATCACTGCAAAGCACCGCGATAATAAAGGGGTGACCTTCCCGCTCCCCCCCCCCCAGCCCCTAGGATACATAATTAGGAGAGGGGGTTTTTTTTTCCCCTTTTTCTTTTGCAAGCAATAATTCTTCCCCGCCACCGGCTTCCACCCAGCCGGCCTTCGCTTTCTCCCACTTTCGTTGCAGAGTTCCTGCCGCCTTCGCCTCTCCCGGAATCGCCCCGTCGTTTGCCCCGTGCCTCTCGAGGAGAGAAAGCGAGGCCGAGCAACTCCTCCGGATCCAGGGCGAGCTCTCCCTTCGCCGCGCCGCCCGGTTCCTCCACGCCCAGGCAGGGCCCACCGCCGCCTCGACCCCCGAGGAAAAGACCCCCGGGAGAGAAACCGCTGCCGCTGCTGCTGCTGCCGCTGCCTTCCCGGACGGACGAGGGCCCTCCGCCGCCCCTCCCTTCGGCCCCCTCCGAGGTCAGAGGAGGCCGGGAGCGGCTCCAAACCTGCCGTGGGGGCCGCAGTCGCTTCCCCCAAGGACGGAGGCTTCGAGTCTCCTCCACCCGCTCGCTCAGTTCTTTGCCCCGAACCGACATCGCCCGCGGGGCAGGAGATCCCGACTAATCGAAATAAGAGCGAGAGCCACTTTCTGTTTTTCACGATTTGGGTGAAGGAAGCAGGCAGAAAGCAAACCTTTGGCCTCTTCTCCGCCCTCTACTCCTTCCCTTCTTTCACTCCCCAACCCTCTTTCTGCGTTCAACCCGCCGGGTTGAACCCAACCGCGGAGTGCCCGGGGCCAGCCCGTCCCCCAAAACCTAACGCTGCTCCTAATTGCTCCCACTTCAAAGGTCCTAATATTCCCTCTTCCTCAACTCTCCCGTTTATTCCCTGGACAAAAGTGGGACCTTATTTTAATTCCGAAACTCCTGATCGGCAGCATATTTCGAACCGGGGGAGGGGGAGGAGGGGGCAAAGGAAATCCACCGCCAAGGCTATTTCTGCGTCCCATGTGAGCTCCCCTTTTGTGCATCATTTGACACCCCCTCCTCCTCCTCCTCCTTCCCATCCTGGAAAGTAGACCAAGGAGGCTAAAGGGGGGGAGGAGAGAGAGGAAGGTGTTGTACGAGGAATGTATATAGTGAGTCCGGCAAGGAAGACAAGAAAGAAAGCCGGACCCAGTATATGAAAGGAAGAGTGAGGGTTGGTGGTGGATGGACAGAAAATGTGATGGAAATATATTACTGACAGGGAGAAGGAGAGAGGGGTGTGTATATATATATATATATATATATATATTGTGCAAAATAGAAAGGGATCAGATTGATGGTGGGGCAAATAGATGAATATGTATTGGGGGGGGGGGTTCGCCAAAGTGGAAAAGAGAGGAGAGAAAATAGCAGAAAGAGGAGGGCAATTATTTGATTCAGGACCACCGTGTGGAGGTCAAAAATTAACTGCGGCTAGCCTGGAAGTACTGGTGGGTGTCTTGGGAGGGTTAATATGTCCCTTCTCTCTTCTTTTCTCTCCCCGTGCCTAGGTCACCAAAAAACGACCCACAGGACACACCTACGCCCATTGTAAGAGATGCTCCCCCTACATTATAACAAAAGCCAGAACGGAGGTTTTGGATTTGCGTTTGATTTCCTCGGAGGAGGAGGAAGAAGAAGAAGAAGACGGGAAAAGAGGCTGCAGTTGCCTTCCATTCCTGCTTCCAGGGAGAAAAAAAAGGTCTGTACAGACTAATAATAAATCATGCTTGGAAAGAGGAGCTGAGTTATCACAAATCTGCCACCCACCCTACAAAAAAGAGGGGGGGGGAAAGAACCCTACAAAGCAGGGTCACCTAATAAGAAGTGGGCTGTTTTCACAAGGGCCACTTCAACCAGCAAAAGGGCCACAGCCCACACGTGTCAAGGTAAATGTACCTTGAGGATCCTAACCTAGATTAACAAGATTCAAAATGCTTCTTCCCAGACGAGGGTGGCCTGTGAAAAAATGCTTTTCTCTCTGATCTCCAGAGGCCGCCTCCCCCTTCCCTTTCAGCCCAAGCCAGACAGAAATACTCTGCTCTTTAAAAAAATAAAATAAAATAAAATACGGTGGATATGTTATTTTTTTTTTCAATCCCCACCCATTCTGCACTGGCATGTACTTGGCTAGGCACAATAGGGAAGCACAAATTGAACAGGGGTGTTTTTATTATGCAACCTGCCCGAAATCCCTGAGACCAGAAGGAGAGAGAGGTAAAAGTAACTCTTCAAAATAACTGCTTTCCAATAGAATGGCTGCCCAAAGTATTTACTATTACCTTTAGGTATTCGTTCAATTTATACTCCATTTTTTCTACAGCAGTATTCAAGTATGGAAGAAGATAAAATCAGAGCTGGAAGGGAAGATGGCACAGGGAATAATGGATAAAAAGAGAGGGTTTTATATTTATTTATTTATTAACTATTTTTTTCTCATAAGCTGGTTCTCCTTCATGCTAGATCACAAACTGGTTTTAAAATTGTTTCAAAACTAGGGCCTGCTTGATAACAGTTTGCTAAAGCCCTTTTCAGTGAAAGCACCCATTTATGCTGTTCTCTGGGCCTTCATTCTTCTCCAGAGAACATACAGAGGTACGCATGGGTGTATGTGCTAATTAACCCAGCTTTCTAGCTGCAGTTCAGAGACAGTCGAGTGCAAAACGGTTTTCCACACAATTAAAAGATGCAGATAATAACTACACACACTGCACGGAGCATCCTGTCCGTTTCTTAGAAGATGAAAGAAGAGCCACTATCCATATGTGGGTGTTGGGCTCGACAGAATGCTTCCTGCTACTCAGAATTGTATGGGCAGACTAAATTCCTAGATGCTTGCATCCAATTAAAAGATGGCCGCAGCAACAGGTTTTTTTGATGGGGAAAGAATTCATTTATTTTTTTTAAAAAAAGGATCTGATTATCTAATTATTAGTAACAAAGATGATTATGGGACTGGAGGCTAAAACAAATAAAGGACAGTTGATGGAATTGGGTGTGTCTAGTTTAATGAAAAGAAGGACTAGGGATGACACGACAGCAGCATGACGGTTCCAATATCTAAGGGGTTGCCCCAAAGAAGAGGGGGTGAATCTATTCTCCAAAGCACTTGCAAAAAGCAGTGGATGGAAATTAATTAAGAAGAAAACCAACCTAGAAGCAAGGAGAAACTTCCTGACAGAATAATTATTCAGTGGAACAACTTGCCTCCAGAAGTTGTAAATGCTCCAATACTGAAAGTTTTTAAGAAGTAATTGGACAACCCTTTGTCTGAAATTGAATATCATTTCCTGCCTGAGCAGGGGGTTGGACTAGAAGACCTCCAAGATCCCATCCAGCTCTGTTATTCTGTTATCCATAGATCTTGCTTGCTAAACTAAAGTCATCCCATCTACCTTTATCTGAATCATTTAAATTAGAACTAGTAGCACCAGGCCAAAAAAAAATTAAAGAAAGATCACAGAACATGTGTATAGATGAGCTGAAATATTTAAACTCATCCTGTAAAACAGATGAGAAAGCATTCTTGTTGTTTTTGCCAATCCAAGGCCTCTGCAGTTCTAAATAACATTTTTGCTTTGATTGAGAATTTTTTTTCTCCTTCACTGAGAATTAAAGGTTCAGAAATATGCAACATCCCTCCCATTGCTGATCTGTTATCTCTTCACCCTTTAAACAACTATTAGAATAGAAATGTTGCCATTTCAGCTCTCTTCCTACACAAACTTAATCTATGCTTAATAGCACCCTAACCCCACTCCAAAACTTTGGAAGTTTAAAGAGCTATGTAACTTAATGCTGTACTACACCATCAATGAGGATTTGAATTTTTTCTTCCATAAAATTATCTAATAGCATGTGTTGTGGACTCTCTGAAAGAGATGCTAAAAAAATCAGGAAGGATCCTTATTATGGTTCTTAATTCTAGAGCCTTGCTAAAATTCTGAAGCTTTTTGTGTTGTTGGTTTTTTTTAATGCTGTTTACTAATTTCCCAGCAGTTACAGAGAAAAACCTTAACAGAGCCTTGAAAGGAAAAGGTAATCCTTTCTTTAAAGAGATAAATTTAATCAGAATGGCTCTTCTCTTTCAGAAAGTGAAATAAAATTAAAAGGGCATTGAGGGAACAAAGAGAGAAGAATGGAAGATGGACTTCCTTTGTTGATACAGAATACTCACTAGGGTGTCATCACTGAATGTAAGAGGGGGAACATCATCATTTTTTCCCTTTCCTTTTTGTTCTTTTTAGGGTGCAAGTGGGGAGGTACTTAAAAAAAGCTTTCTACCCTCAGTGCACTTTTCTTATCTAAAGAAGTGGAGATATTTTAAAAAAACAACGATTGCTGCAAGAGGACGACAGTGAAGGGCCGAAGGAAGCATTGTCTGTGTAACACAGAAGAGAAACATCTGGGCTAAACCTTCAACATGTGGGTGGAAGGGTCTCTGGGTTATTCCTGTCTTGGGTATTGATGTCAGCAGGCTTTGGGGACAATCCTTTCTACTTTTAGCAAAGACATCATCCTAAATCTTCACACCTTTTCCTCAAGAGGCCAATAAAACTGGGCAGAAGGCTGGTGTGCAGGAAAACCCCACTCGGTAATAATCTATGTCACTTTCCCAAAACTGTACAGTCTGTTGCTTCGTGCATGCACAAAACTCAATAAAGGCAATTCTGCATTTTTAAATGTGGAACAGGAGAATGCTGTTTTATTTGAGAGAACCAAAGAATCAGGGGCCCCACTAAATGAAAGAGGTACTCTGTAGGAATTGGGTGCATAAATATATTTTATCCAATTATTCTGACTCCAGATTAGAGGCTAAGAGAGGAGGCAAAGGCCGTATTCCTTGCCGCTTCAAAGAAACTCTGCCTTGTAAAGGTTTGGTAGGACAGATGAAGCTCTGTTCTCGATCCTTGTTCTTCAACTTGAATTACAAGCCACATTACAAACCTGAGCAAAATAATTGGATGGTGATCATGAGGTGATGGGGTTATTTATATAGCATTTTTTATAATCACTGGCCATCAAGCAACGATGGAAAAAGGTGTACACGCAACAAAAATCCCAGCAAGCTGTACCACAAATGGTCCCATCAAGTTTCTGCTCAGTTTTGAAAGGGTCTTGATTCTTCAGCCTTCCTTCTGCAGGACGCTAAAGGAACCACTGTCCAGACACAGCTGGAATTCCTAGCTCCTTCATGCATCTTTCAATCCCATTATTTAGCATTGTAGCTTCTTAAACTAATCTGAGAAGATTAACTATAGTAATGCCCGATTTACAGACCCCATCCTTTCTTTAAGCATTTACGAAACACCCAAGGTTTCTTTCATCCTGCATTGAGGGTGCCTACAATGGCCACTAACCGCATATGGCCCATTGTTGAAACAGGCCCTAACACGCCTGTCAAAGCTACCATGTTCCTCCAAACTCCCAGCTTCCTTCCGTGCATTTATTTGTTAAATTCCTAATTCTAAACTTCCTCTTGGAATTCAAGGTGATGATCATAGCACTGTCTCCTCCAACTTTTCCCTGCACACCCATTCTAAGAATTGGCTGAAAGAAGAAGGTTCAGTCAGGCAATGAGTTTCCGTAACAGGGTGAGCCAAAACTTAGGTACTCTCACGGCTAGTCCAAAACTTAATCCACTACGCTATTCTCATGGATTCTTGTTCGCTGTTTCTGGCTAGGAAATAGTAGAACGGTTCTAAAGAAGGGACAAAAGAGAATTTCTGGAGTGCCCAATCAATCTATGAAGAGTAACAGTGGCTTTTGTCTAGACTGGCAATATCTGCTTTCTGGAATACATGCTCTAAAATGTAAGGTTTCGTCCCTGGTGCTCAAGCCTCCTTGTAATGTAACCAAACTCATCACTGGCCGCAAGGAAAAGCATCTCTTTCTCTCTCTCTCTGTCTCTCCCTCCCTCCCTCTCCTTCTCTCCCTCTTTTCCCCCCCTTTCTCTCCCACTCTGTCCACCTTCTCTCTCTCCCTCTCTTTTCCTCTCTCACTCTTCCCCTTTCTCCCTTGCTTTCTTTTCCTTTCTCTTTCTCTCCCTCCCTCCCTCTCCTTCTCTCCCTCTTTTTCCCCTTTCTCTCCCACTGTCCCCCTTTCTCTCTCCCTCACTTTCTCTTCCCCTTTCTTTCCCCCCTTCTCTCCCACTCTCTCTTCCTTTCTCACTCTCTTCTCCTTTCTCCCTCGCTTTCTTTTCCTCTCTTTCTCTCCCTCTCCCTCTCTCTTTCTCCCTCTCTTTCTCTCCCTCTCTTCCCCCCTTTCCCCCCTGTCTTCCTCTTTCTCATACTATCTTCCCCTTTCTCCCTCGCTTTCTTTTCCTCTCTTTCTCTCCCTCTCTTTCTCTTTCTCCCTCTTTCTCCCTCTGTCTCTCTCATAGCAATGGTTCTTGCTTACAATCAAACCAGATATGACCTCAGAATTCTGTGAATACGCCTCCCAACATCTTTCGGGTGTCTTTTTCCTTTTTTCCCCCTTTTTTCCCCCTTTTTTTTTTGCCCAATAGGAGCCAAAGGTAGATTTACTAGAACTGAGGCTTGGGCAGCAGACTTAAACCGCCCTGATAATGCTGATTCCAGACCGCAAATCACATATCGAGATAGCAGCTGCTGTTAGCTGCCAAGGAGAAAACATTCATCTGGGTTGTGCCTGTATATTTTCCTCTGTATAGCTAACAGCAGTTATGGATTAGGGAAGGAAGAAAGGATTAAACAGCCTTCCTCACTATGGCAGCTGTCGTCAGAAGAAAATTTCCGCCCGAGATCCGATTGAGTTCAACCTTCCTCAACCTGTTGCTTTCTGGATACGTTAAGCACGTTAAGGGACAATGGGGAGTTGTAACCCAGCACATCTGGAGGGCACTGTCAGGTTATACAAGGCTGATTTGGAGCCCCGGGATATATTTATTATTTGGAGCTGCCGGCGGAGAACGTATGCAGAGAAGCTGTAGCAGACATGAAAAAGAATTCTGGAAGTCCCCTGTTTTCCAGGGAGTGTCTCTCCAAAATCCTTGCATTTTTATTCCATTAAGAATGTCTCCTATCTTTTCAGCTGGCTTCTTTTTTTAATATTTCCCTCACACAATATTTCCCTCATACATTTTGAATTTGTCTAATCTTTAGTTTTATGCAGTTTAACCATTAGGGCTTCCGCTATACATGGGGCCCCAAACTTGGTGAC
The DNA here is from genome assembly GCA_032468155.1 of Oxyrhabdium leporinum. Lineage (NCBI taxonomy): Eukaryota > Metazoa > Chordata > Lepidosauria > Squamata > Cyclocoridae > Oxyrhabdium > Oxyrhabdium leporinum. The sequence continues at coordinate 37,351 of JANHFL010006526.1, read as the reverse complement.
TTTAGGACTTGTGAATTTCAACTCCCAGAATTCCCCAGTCAGCATGGTTAGCTGGAGGATTCTGGGAACTGAAGCCCACTGGTCTTAAAGTTGCCAAATTTAGAGACCTCTGCTCTATAATAACGTCTTGGGAGTGCGGCTTTGAGGGGACTGCTGAATAAGCTCCCAGAATTCCCCAGCCTGCATGGGCAGGCCAAGTTTTCAAAGAAAAAGTTGTTCAAGAATATCTTAAATTTTTCACTGCTGGCCACTTCTCTGGCCCAAATTCACTTCCCCTTTATCCTACGAGAGACTCCCTTGGATATACAGGTAGTCCTCGAGTTACGCCAACAATTGGGACCAGAATTTATGTTGCTCAATTAAAGCAGTTGTTAAGTCAGTCATAGCTGATTCTACAATCTTTTTTTTTTTTTTTTGGCCAGGGCTATTAAGCAAATCACTGCCGTTGTTAAGTGGATCGTGGTCTTTAAGGGAAGCCAGCTAAGAAGGTCACAAATGATGATCCGATGATCCTGGGGTGCTGCAACCATTGTCAATACATGCTGGTTGCCAAGCTGGCCAAATTTTAATCGTGTATAACCGTGGGGATGCTGGAAGGATTGTACGTGCGAAGAGTCACTTTTTTCAGAGTTATCATGGCTTCAAAGAGTCCCTATAAGAAGGGTGGTAAGTGGAGGACTACCTGATATATTTGGAGCTGGGATGATGGCATCTGACTCAGGGAACCGTACGAAGTGGCAGAAAAGGATCGAAAAAGGATTATACATTCCGTAAACTCCTAGGTCACTTTTCTCCAACCTGAAGCTGTCTAAATCGATTTGATTACGGCGATCGACACACTCAAGCAAATATAATGGCCGGGCGGATGGAGAAGGATGAGACTGGTAGCCAGAGGTATGCAACTGCAGCATAGTCCAAAAACTCAAAAGGACAGCTGCCACATTGGAATCAAAACTTTATCTGTTTTCATGTGCCTCACAGAGAGAAAGTTGAGATACGACGTTGACCGTACCCTGTGGGAAAAATCTGGCTGTAGCCCAAAGATATCTAGAGGGCATCAGTTGGAGAGAAATGCTTCCCTCCATAAATGCTTCACAGCCCCAAATTATTTTCTTTCCGTCCAGCAATTTCCCAGGGAAAACCATTACAGGCAGTCCTCGACGTACGACCACAACTGAGCCCAAAATGTGTGTTGCTCAGGGAGACATTTGTTAAGTGAGTTTTGCCCCATTTTACGCCCTTTCTTGCCACGGTTGTTAAAAGAATCACTGCAGTTGTTAAGTTAGTGACACGGTTGTTAACTGAATCTTTGCTAGTCAGGAAGTCGCAAAAAAGGGGATCGCGTGAGACCCGGGATAATGCAACCGTCATAAATAAGAGTCCGTTGCCAAGCATCTGAATTTGGGACATGCTGCAACGGTCATAAATCACCTTTTTTTTCCCACTTTCATAACTTTGACCAGTCCCTAAACGAACTGCCGTAAGTCAAGGACTAACTGTATTAGGTTTCTGCATATATCTGTCTGTAAGAGGAGTGTAATAAAAAATGTGGTTTATAAAAGCCAACAAGTGTTTTCTCTCTTTTTCCTTTGGGAGGATAATTCAGCAGGTTCCCCACCGGCCCCAGAAACAGACTTTAGAGAATCACTGACCTCTGAGGCAGAAGCAGCAGCTGTAGTACATTCACTCCAGTCCAGTCCAGAACCTGAAGAGAGAAAACTCCGTGTTAGGAAAACCAGTCAGTTGTGGGTGGAAAGGAGACGGCACACGGATGCCCACCGAAAAAGAAAGCACTCCCAATCTGTCTGTGCGCTGCATCAACTACAGGCAGTCCTCGAGTTACGGCCACAATTGAGCCCCGAATTACTAAGTCAGACACATTTGTTAAGTGAGTTTGGCCTCGTTTTACACCCTCTCCTGCCACAGTTGTTAAGTGAATCGCTGCGGTTATTAAGTTCATAACAACGGTTGTTAAGTGGAAGTGGCTTCTTCCCCGGTGACTTTGCCTGTCAGAAGGTCGCCACGAAGGGGGGGGGGGAATCACATGACCCCGGGACACTGCGACTGTCATAAATATGAGTCGGTTGCCAAGTGAATTTTGATCACGTGACCCTAGGGATGCTGCAAGAGCCCTGTGAAAAACAATCGTCAGTCTCTTTTTCCAGTGCCGCTATAGCTTCAAATCGTCACTAAATAAACTGTTGAAAGTCAGAGACTACCTGTATGCGTGCCAATATAGATATAGTTATATAGATATATTTGTATAAGTTCAGAAGACGTAAGACATCTTACAATCTGAGGCAGACAATTGTTTTTAAGACAGCAGGAGAGATAGACTCGCCACGGTATTATTGCACGCATTCTTGTGTCCCGTAGCCATCTCTAATCAAACAAGTTTGGCAGACTTTTGAAATGCTAGCCAAGCCACCAGGCCTGACGGATCAAGGACAACAGCGGAAGGGCGTATTTCAAGGCATCTCAAACCCTCTTTGTCTCAAGCTCAACCCATCTGGGAAGCCGCCCATCTAATTTGCAAATGTGAAGCAAAAGGTGAAGTTGACTGTAAGAGCAAAAAGTAGAGGTGGGAAGTTTCATCTCCCCCCCCCCCGAACCCCCAACTCTCTCCATCCATAGGCCCCCCAAAAGACCAAAGGTAGCATGATTCAGAGATATGCCTATAAAAGTCAGAATTTCTGGCCAATAGGGCAAGGGGCAGTTTGACCTCTGGGTATCATTACCCTAAGCAAATGTCCTTGGGTATATCCATGCTCCTTCTGAGCTCCCTAGTGATGGAGAAGCAATGATGTGTCAATGGATGGCCGATGGAAGCTGAATATTATGCTTTGGGGCAGAGCTGCTGCAACGGCGTTACAGGAAAGGGGAACGACAGAAGGTCTCCAGAGGGCCCAATGCCAGCATTGGTCATCATCCCTGCCTACCGTACGGGGCCCCCCTGTTAGAAGTTACTCTGCTCAGAGAAAGAGGCAAAGAGTAGAAAAACCAACCTGGTGTGGTTTTACCTCTTCTTTTGAAGCTTAAGGAGGGCAACAGCACCAAGGACTAACTCTCTAACGGTCAGATCCAATCCCTCCCGCGTTTGTTTATGAATATTACGGAAACCTTGAACCTGTATCGTTTATAACTTACAGGCAATCCTAGACTTACAACCGTTCATCCAGTCACCGTTTGAATTACAACGGCACTGAAAAAAAAATGACCATTTTTCACACTTGTGACCATGGCAACATTGCCCGTGATCACGTGATCAAAATCGGGATGCATGGCAACTGGCATGTATTTATGACGGTTGCAATGTCCCGGGGGTTAAGTGATCCCCTTTTGCGACCTACTGACAAGGAAAGTCAATGGGGAAGCCAGATTCACTTAAGTGTTACTAACTTAACAAATGAAGTGATTCGCTTAACAACTGTGGCCCAAAAAAGGTCGTAAAATGGAGCAAAACTCATTTAACGCTCTTGCTTAGCAAATGTTGGGCTCAATCGTGGTCGTACATTGAGGACCACATGTATGCCATCCATGGGCTACCTATGCCCTGTGCCAAGTTGCACACCAGAGGCACCCATTGCCCACTCTGATTAGTCGCTAAATGTAGGGTCACACAACTGAGATGAATTAGATTCTTCTACAAGGTCACTCTTCTAAAATGGGCCAATGAATTCCTCACCCACCCCTCTGGATTCTGCCCAGGATCACAAAAATGGGTACAATTTGCAGTTAACCAACTATACGAGTTCAAAGGGCCTTTTTACGAAGTCCAGGCTATTCTCAGAAATAAATATTTCAACCCTGGAAAGCCAGGGGAATTTTTCAAGACCAGACTTGGAAAAGGATAAGGAGAAATATATCTTCCTCTATCTTTTTTCTCTCTTTTCTTTTGCGGCTGTCTCCACAGCCAATATTTCAAAGTGCTCCTGTGAAAAAAAGGAAGAAAGGGGCCTCTCTTGTGTGAATGAAAGTGGTTCTGGGTTTCACCATGGACCAGCAGAAGAATTCACAAGCACACTTGTGACTCTCTCCCCACCCCCAACGCACACACACACATTATTTCAAAATACACCTTGCCTTTCGGCTTCAATGTCTTTTGCCAAAACCTTTCCTTTCCACCTGTAACCCTTTTCTGCCCACTCATCTGTCTGCACTCCTGATTCTCAGCCCCCCCCTC
>JANHFL010006525.1:319259-333280 GCA_032468155.1 Oxyrhabdium leporinum | reverse complement strand
AGAAACGCGATGGAGCTGGAAATAAGGTAGGCAAAGAAATGCTTGGAGAATTGGGGGAAAGTGAAGGCATCTGGGGGTGGGGGGGTGAAAGCTCCATGGCATGGGGCTGCAATGGCGAAATGGGCAATGGAGCGGCCAGCACGAGGGAAGGGGGCTTTTCCTTCTTCCCTGCTCCTTTTAATTCCCACGCACCGGCCTCCCCTTTGCAGTGCAGCGGTCCACCCCGCTGAGCCCAATGGTGAGCTCCATGTCACCTAAGCAGGGGCCGGGTCACCACCCTGCCTGTCCTCGGAGCTTGCCTGCCTCCGGCTGCTGCTGCAGGGGTGGGGGAGAATCATAAAGGGACAAGCTGCAGCTGCTCCCAGCTCAGTTCTGGCTGGCAAAGAGACGGTGGCTGCAGGCCCTTCGCTCTGGTAAAAAGCGGTGCTAGAAGCCTCCAGCCGCCACTCCCGGCTCCATTCCGGCCGGCAAAGAGATGATGGTGAAGGCTCTTGTGCCGATAAAAAACGGCACGAGAAGCCTCCAGCTGCCACCTCTTTGCCTTCTTTTTTTCCGACTAACCTTTTGCCAGCATTCGGCAGGCAGTCAGCATTGCCATCTCTACAGCATCAGTTATGTGACTGGGTGGGCGTGGCCAACTCGACGTTACTCACAGCAAGGTGCCACTGCCCCACCTTGCCGTGAATGACATTGAGTTGGCCATGCCCACTCAGTTACTTGACCCCCACCAAGCCATGCCCATAGAATCAGTGGTGAAAAAAAAATAGATTTCACCACTGAGAATAAGTATAAAAAATGGAAACAGGGGCACATATCTAGAATATCAGCAAATAGTTGCATCTGCAGGGATGGAGTCAGGAAAGCTCAGGATAAAAATGAACTAATATTTGCAATGGCCAATCAGAGAGAAATCCAATCTGGAATTAAGGAGAAACTTTCTGACAGTAAGATCAATTAATCAATGGAACATCCTGGAATTGTGGGAGTTCCATCTCACATGGTTTTCAAGAAAAGATTGGACAACTATTTGTGCAGAATGGAATAATGACTCCTTCCTTGGGCAGCGGGTTGGACTATAAAAGACCTCCAAGATCCCTTCCAGCCCTATTATTTTAAGCATCTTCTGCAAAAATCGATGCTGAAAGCACCATGTCTCCACTTGTTTCATTTTCCACACATTCCATAGAGAATTGACATCATAATGCTTTGAGCTGTATTCATGTTATTACTTTTTTTTGTTTTTTTGTAATAAAGCCAGGGTGGCCTGACAAATACTGGCTGGAAATCAAGGCCACTGCCGTTGAGAAAGTGGGACTGAGATTGATCTTCTCACTTTGTTTTCCTGATTGCTACTTTATGTGATGCCATTCTTCAACTAATGACTGTTAGTTGGTAGGAATTGTGGACCCCTGTGTGTCAAATACAGGCTGGCTTGACACAAATGACTGGCCCACTCAGCTTGCCTACCTGAATAACTAATTGGTTCTTGAATAGTGATTAGTGACAACAAAGTAGATGCTGGATGAAATGACAAACATATGAAAATGAATCTCTCAGTCAAGTATAGAAGAATAGTGGGAGTCAATGTTCCTTTCATTAACCATAAAATAAGGCAGACATAATTCCCAGCTCATCTCCATTCTCCAAGTCCATTGTCTGGAGACAAAGTGTGCTTGGAACAGTCTGTTTCACGAGAGCTGATCATTTTGGCAACCTCATTACTATGACCTCACTAAGGCTGCTGTGTCCCCAGTGCAGAATGTGATATTGTCTCTCTGCTCCCTACAGCCATGGAACATGACCGATGCATGTGATTTCTGAGCATATAAATCATCCATCTTGACCTTGACCTTGAAAAGACAGGGAGGTTGAATGAGCCTGAATGCTGCAGACAGAAAAGGTGGAAGAGGGATGAACAAATCAAAGAGAGCTTTCTATGTAGCCACACAAAGGCTAAACATCCTCATGTAATGTACCAGGGCATTTATCTCTTGGTTACCTACTCATCCCTATGAATGCACTTCATTTTAAATGAATCATGATGGGGAAAATGCATTTTTTTAAAATAAATGATTATATATAAACTAGAAAAAGAAACCCTATTAGCAATAAAATGATAGATTCAAGATGAAGGGGCAGGATCACTAAATTGCTCCACCTAAACCCAATCATATTTTAAATCAAACCATCAGGCCTTTGTGCTACACATTATTTACAATCTACATATATAGTCAGAAATCGGAGCGATTGAGTTGGTAACACATGCATCTGTGGGGGATGGGTGTATGTGTTAAACAGTCAAGATAGCAGTCCCAATTGTGTGCCTGAAACCACACTTTTCTTTAACTATATAAAAAAAGTGAAACTTTGAGTTTATGATCATGACATCTTACGTTTCTTTGACCTTCCCATAAAATGCACATTGCTAGTAGCTTTCGGTTACTAGACTGAAGATTGGGTACTACGATTGATTGATTTCATCCTCTCACATCATTTTTTATTCCTATCAGCCACATAAGATAGATGCTGCAATCTACCCCTGTTCCTTCAAGTCTCCCTATGGTCCACTTTCATCACTGTAACTAAAGCCATCCACCTTGCCGCTGAACATCTTCTTCTCTTTCCTTCCACCCTCTTTCCTTCTTTACTTTCCTTCCACATTAGAGCCTTTTTCTGAAGAGTGGATCTTCTCATAATGTGTTCAAAGCAGGATACTTGGGTCATTTCTGACTCAGATGAGAACTCTGGGTTGATTTTGTTTGATAATCTGTTTGGGGGTTCGTTTGGCTGTCCATAGTAATCTCAGAAGTCTTCTCCAACACCAAAGTTCAAATACATCAATATTCTTCCCATCTTGCTTCTTTAAGTCCGACTTCTGGGAAAAGATTTTTTTTCATATGGGATGACCATAGTTATTTTGTATATAAATCCAGACATGACTGATATTGATATCAATAAATCCAAAATTGATATTATTTGATGAGCATGGGAGGTATGTGGAGATCAAAATTGATTTGAATAAAACCAAAATTATGTTATTGGGAATCTATGGTACAAATGTTAACAAAGTAGTATTTTGAAAGGACATTTGGAAAAAAAAATAATGTCAAATTTGTCATATTGCAGTTTGTGTGCCTCTTGGGAGATTGAAATGCCATGGTCTGCCTACAAAAGGATAGACTGTTTGTAAAAGGAATAAAAGCTACAAAAGAGAAATTACCAGAAATGTTTTTTTGAAACGAGGACTGTTCTTGAGTTAAAACAAGTTCAATATGGGAAGAAGGGGACCAGATAACATAGTTGTAAAGTGGGATATATGCTATTAGTTTGTTTTGAGCTGTCAAGAAGCTCGGAAGCTGCTTCTTTAACTTTTTGTTTCTCTTTCTCTCTCTGTTTCTAGCATTTCTAGCATTTCTTTCCTCTTTTTCTACTTTTCTTTTATACATTTGTTCATTAGGGGGGGGGGAATCAACAAAAATTATAAAGTCAAATTTTCTCTCCCGCAGAATGTCACAGGCTATGGTATGATTCTGATCTTTGTAGGTAGACACCTCACAGCATCTAAATATCTTTTCCAAGACCTTCATGGCTGCTGTAGCCAATGCTAATCTGTGTCTTATTTCTTGATTGCTTCTTCCTTTATGGTTGATCCTAAAAGGCAGAAGCCAGCCATACTTCAATAACTTCATTGTCCATCCTAGAACAGGTTGTTCCACCAGTTGCCATTAACTAGGTCTTTTTTAAAAATCTTTAATAAATTTAATTTTGGCCCAATTTTTTTCACTGTTCTCTTTGACTTTTAGTGCTAAGCCTTGCAGATTCTTTATATTTTCAGCTATCAGGTAGTATCATCAACATAATGCTGGTCATTGATGTGTCTTCCTCCAATTTTAAAGGTGTGCTTATTTCCTTCTAATCCAGTTTCCCTAAATATACATACAGTTTATAGGTGGAATAAATAAGAGGAGAATATGCAGTATTGATGCACTCCTTTGCTAACCAGGAGCTAGTCATTTCACATGCTCTGTCCACACTGTGGCTTCTTGGCCTGTAGATAACTTTCTGTTCTGGGATTCTCATTTTTCTGAACACTTTGCATAGTTTAATCAACACAATCAAAGGTTTTTCTATAACGGATGAGACATATACTTTTTTTTAAAAAAAATATATTCTTTGGCTTTCTCAGTGATCCAGCTTGCATCAGCAATAATGTGTCATGTTCCTCTGCTTTTTTTAAAACCATTTTGAAGATCTGCCATCTTTTTTTTAATGTAAGGCTCTATTCTGCATTGTATGATCTTAAGTATTATTTTGCCAGCCTGTGAAATTAAGGATATTGAATGATAGTTTCCACATTCTGTTAAGTCTCTATTTTGGAATGTAGATTGGCGTCCTCCAATTGGTTTGCTAAAACAGTAAATCTATATATATATTTTTAGATTGCATTAAAATGTAGAAGCAGGGGCCAAATCATTTCTTAACTGCTACATCTAATTTTTCATGCAGGGAAATCCAGCCATTTAATCATGGGTGCCCTGGGAAAGAAAAACAGTGCTGTATACACAGTTTTCTCTCACTATATCTTCCTTGAAGTTTAATATGAGAAGCCAAGAAGGCTGCAGCAAGGTGGAGAGAGGTTTATATGATGAAAGACAGAAAATCCATTTATACCCCTTGTCTGTCAACCCATGTAAATAAGGGCAACCCCTCCCTTCATACTCCAACCATGCAAAATTCATTAAATTTCCCTTTTCCTTCAAAGTAAATTGTTTATTAAATTGAATGAGAAGTGGTGGTGGTGGGGAAGTAGAATCATCATCATCATCATCATCATCATCTTGCATGGTACTACATGAAATGATGGCAACCAACGTCCTATTAGTTTAAAATAGACTGTAAATGCAAATAAAACTTGGAAGAGAGATTTCCAAAGTGCTACTTACATTTTGATTTAAGTTTAAACAGCCAAATAGCCATTGCATTCTGTAAATACCTGAAATCCAGATGGAGAAACTGTGGTCTTTCAGATATTGCTGAATTCTATCAATCTCAGTCAGCAGGATCAATGGACTGGAATGATGGAAGTTAGAACAAAGTATCTGAATATCTATAGATTTCTATAGGCCCCTACGGTTGTGGTATATAAGATTGGCTCCTGACTGAATCTAAGTTACTGATTATGACCTTTATGACATTGGTTTTTTTTATTGTACTGAATTCCTGTTCTTAAAAAAATAAATAGAATATTTCATGTGGGTCATAAATCACAGATCTGTCAGACTGAATTCAATGGTATGTCCTCTACTGTTGTATCATATTACAGTCAGCAAAATTGATGTTACATTTATTTGATGAACAGATCACATTATTTTCCTTAATACAAGGAATACTAATGGCAAATGCAGGCAAAGAAAGGAAAGGTGTATATTTCTGGGACAGGCAATAGAAATAAATATTATTAGGAATTAAAAAAACCTTTATTGCCCATGTTTGAAATGAAAAAAATACCAATTACTCAAGGCAGATGGCAAAATGCTAGTAAATAATAAAGAAAAGGCAGAGCAATTGTCAAGAGCAGGATAAAGAGGCAGGAGTAAATCTTGAGATTGTCAAAAAATATAGTTAAGGAAATTCTCTTTCCTTTGAATAAATTTAAATATTCACGTCCAGATGAACTACATTCCAGAGCACTAAAGAAAATTGTTAACAGTCTAAAAACTGAATTTAATAGAGATTATCTCTGAAAACAGAGAACAAAGTTCATGAGACTCACTAATTTGAGAGATTAAAAAGTATACAAATTTAGGGAAAGCAGTAAAGATACTGACCTGACTTTGTTCTTTATAAGTTCAATGAGAAAGGGTTTTGCATGTTTCCTAAATAAAAAAACCCTGATCCTAAAATGAACAGGTTTAAAATATGGGACTTTAACATGGATTTGGATTTGAAGGCTGCTTGCTGAATAAAATAGGAGACATTTGTAATGGAAACAGAGATGCCTGAGAATAAATGGTATCCTTAAAAACTGGTTCAGCATTAAGCAGAGAGAGAGGAAAGGATGTGTGCCATCTCCATATTTAATGTATTTATGGATAAATATATATATTAGAGATGTGCTGGTTGAGAATATCAGTGTTAATCTACTTTTGAATGAACACATTATAACATCACCGGCTGAAAACCCAAGTGATCGGCAGTCAAGTATAGGGCAGATTGTATGATTAAACAAGGGCTATGCTAATGAAAATTAACACATCAAAGTCCAAGACATTAAACAAGTAAATGATGAAAATGATGAAAAATGAGAGCAAACACATGAGTTTGTGAATTTTGGTGAAAGGTTTTCTAAATATGGAAAAATGTCTAAGATGCTTTAAATTTTTAATTTAAATTTTTGCTTTATATTTCTGAATGCTAAATACTAGAACTGAAAATATTGTTTCTTAGATTTATGTCCCTCCTTTGTTCCAGAGGCCAAAATCATGTAGGCATTTTCCTTCTCCAATTTTTACCCCCGATAACTCTAGTTCCCTTTCTGAGTAATAGTAGTTAGTCCAAAACCATCCACTGACATCCACGATTCAGGGTAAATATTTCTACATTGACTGCTTTTAGCCCCTCTCCTAATGATTCATAATACAGAATCTGCTTTTCTTCTTCTTCTTCTGAATCCAAATTCAAAATTGCATAGCTAATTACTGATTTTTAAATTTGTCAGACATCCCTATTGTTAGTGTTCCTCATTCTCCGTCCCTTGTAGGAGCCATTAGAACTATTCTGGGAATATTGCCTACCCTATTAAAGTGATACTCTGTTCTGAACATTCAAGAAAAAACTTGCACTTCAGAATATGGTGCTAGACTGGTATCCTATAGGGAAAAAAAATCTACTTAGCTTTTTCTTTCCTGGTTAGCTGGCAGTTCCCTTAGGCCCTTATCTGTAAAGTTGACCATTACATAGAATCGAAAGAATCAAAGCTGAAGAGTTTAAGGCGTGTGATGCTTCTGACAGTGAACAATGCTTCAACAACCTATATTATTACTCTTAATTAGTGTAATGACAAAGCTCTGCTGGAATTATATTCCTCCAAACCTACTTTTGCCCTCAGTCACAAAACACAACACTTTCATTAGAAAGTTTTATAAAGATGAGAAACCAATTTCTCACAAGGGAAGAAAACAATAACTCGAAATTTATGCCAGCATTATGCTATGCTCCCCCTCTTCTTTCCCTAACTGCATAATTAAAAGTAACATTTTCGATCTCTGGGAATACTTTGAATAAATAGTTTTTGTAGATACTAAATGACTCAGCCTTAATGCTTAATCAACTGCAGAAGATGGTATATATCTCACTGCAAATACTTGGGTGCTGCAAACACTTTTAGCAGAGAGGAAATAAAAGCAAACTGGGAACAACTTAATGTCCTTCTTGGCTATGCCATAAGTAATTAACGCAAAAGAAAGAAAATTGATTCTAATTCTCAAGAAGTACTCTCTGGGACTGTCGTATTGCACATTATAGAAAGCATTATTTAAAAGTGAGATCCCTATCCATCACTGAGTGGGTGCCAATCCCTTTCAGCTGCCTTTGCCTCATCTTTATTCTAAATAGCTCATATCTTTTCCTTGTTCTGTTTCCTTTTCTGCATATTTGTAGCACTGATATGCCCCCTCCCCAGTCAAAAACTCTGGCCCACTCATAAATGAATCACTTTGGAAGATCAAAATGATCAATAAAAGCAATCCATTAAGTCAGCATTAAAATCACACAATTTAAAACCACACCTAAATTATTGAAGAGAAGAGCTATCCAGACCTCAGGGCAAATTGTTCATAAAGCTGAGTTGGCTACTAAAATGGCCTGGTTTGGAGCCCCTCACCAACATCTGTTAGAATGGGGAAAATTCTACATAACTTTGCTCAAGTGCACAGTTGGCTAGACCCCACCCAAAGAAAACATGCTTGTAGCTAATGTGTTATTAAACTGCAAAGATCTTTTGTAGTCAAAATTATACCTAGAAACAGACTTGCATTCAATATCTTTAGTATAGGCGTTTCTGCACCATCTGGATGTATTGAGTTGTCTTCAAAGGCAGTCCTTAGTAAAATACATCATAGTCAAGACATCCAACTCCACGATTGCACCAGTCAAAGTCAGGTTCAGGTACTTCAAACATGGTCTTCTCCTCCTGTTCCAGCAAGAGTTACAAATTCCAAAAAACTCCCAGGTCACAGAATTGTTTGTTCAGGAGGTGTGTCACCCGCCTAGAGCCAAGGTAGGCATTATGTTCTTTCTGTACTCCTCTCCTAAAACTGCTGCTTCATGTCTGCTGCAATGTCTCCTGATACTTGTAGTATTACACTACAGGAGGAGTTAACAAGGAGCCAGATGGTTTCTGAACAAATAGCTAGTTTGTCTTGCTGCAATTCAGTCTGAGCTTGTTCTGTTCCATGCTATTTTTCAGTGTCTCCGAACACCAGATGAGGATCTCCAATTCTTGCTCATCCCAGAGTAGAGTTTAATATCTGGGTATCATTTGCAAAGTGATAATATATCATTTTAAAGCAATAGATAATCTCTCCCAGTAATTTTATATAGAGGTTGAATAAGACAGGGTCCTCACCTCTGTTCTGGTATCAAATACAATTCTTGCTGCAGTCAGTATATGATTACACTTCCAGCATTTGGTGGACATGTTGCTAAACCTTTCTGCTAATCTTGCCAGTATAAAAACATTTTATAAAGATTTTCCTTATAAGCAGTAGCCATTGTGAATTTATAATTCCTAACCCAAAGTTTTTGCCATTTATCTAATTCCCAATGTTTTTTGCCCATATTATCGTTGTTTCTTTAACTTGTTCATCTTCCATTTTAAAGCTTAATAAATAATTATATATTTTTCTTAGCAATTTTTCATCTGTCCCTAATAACATCTTATCAAATGTTGTTGGTTCTTTATAAAAAAAACCATGTTTTCGCATCTTTCTTGTACCTCACTTGTATTGGCAAGTGTGGCCACCAAGCTAAGTCCACCCCTTGATTTTGTAATTCCTGCCTAGTTTTAAGTTCCTCATTCTCATTGGGAAAGTCTTTATAAAATACATTTTTTTCCTAGTTAATAAGATTTGGATGTATTAATGCTTCTATTGTAGAAAGCCAGACTGGTATTTTCCTATAGTTTTGTGATTTAATTTTTTCTCATACTAAAAGTAAAGCATTCCTCACATAATGTCTTTGAAAATATCTATGCGCAGTACTCCTTCCATAAAAAAACATGCCATCCTAATTGAAGATCATGTCCCCCCAATAATACCATAGTAATCTTCTATGCCTCAAATTCAGACCTTGGATATCTTGAAAGTGGTGGACTTGGATGGGTGGTGGGAAATTTGATGTGGGTAGAAAGATGAAGGAATTTAGGAGAAAGGTTCTTAGTGCTTAGTTTGTGGATAACACTTAATATAGGAATCCGGAGAACAAATTAAAGAAAGAGAAGAAATGAAAGAAAAATCTTATGTTCATTACCACTTTGTAGTTTCCTTGCTTTTTGGTGAATTCCTTCGTCTGTATGATAGTATTTGGAGAAGTAATCAGGTAATGGACGTGCGCTGTGGTACTTCATAGAAGTGCAGAGCTGGAAATTTCAGGACTATGTAGCAGCTACCATTAATCACAGGGGGATCAGCTCTGCCTTGGAAGGCAGCCAAAAACAAAGATATAGGAAAACTGTGGGAAATTTGGATTATGATACCACCACTTGGGTAAAAGTAAAGCGTGAGAGAGAAGCTAAGGGGGGAAGTTGCTAACATCTTCTTTGCCCAGCTGTTGTATATTAAGGCTGTCAGCTGTGATTCACTTTATAGGAGCCACTACTTTTGGAACCGCAAGTCCACTTTTTCAGAGGCCCTCTTTGACTCATGGCTATTGTTGTATAGGTATAAGGAGACTCTGACAAGTTCTTCCTTCAAATGGTACATTTTTAAGGTCTTACTTGGAGATGGGGGACATTGCAACAGTCACTCATGCCCTCATCACCACTTGATTGGAGTATTGCAATGATCTCTGCATAGGATTCACTCACATTCAGAAGCTGTAGCAGGTGGAAAATAGAATGGCTTATTTGTTGGCTTGTACTTCTCACCATGAGCACATTGTATCTGTGGTTTGAACCTTGGATTTGTTTCCAATAGGTTTCCAGATAGCATTCAAAGTCTTGGTTTTAGCATATAATCTTCTACTTGTCTTGGCATCTAGCTGGATCTTTTGGAGTGCTTTCACCAACCAGGGTTGCTTTACCTGATCCATTCTTCCTGGGAAAAACTGCTAGTGGTTCCACATTTTCAGTAAATGAATAGTGCAGAGGGTAAAAATGTTGTTTTTCATTGGTTGAGCCTGCTACTTGGAACAATCTTCCTTCAGAAATTAACCTAATACCTTAACTGTCTTCCAAAAAAAGTTCAAAATGGGCTTTTCCAGAGAACATTTGAAAAGTGGAATTCCTGTTTACCAATACTGATGCTGCTTCATTCTATTTATTTTTATTTTAAGTCCTATTTAAGTTAACTGTGTTTTTGTTTATAGTGTGTGCTTTAATTATTCTGATATACATTTATTATTGTTGTTATAATACCAAAATGACAAATATCTATTCTCAATCATCCAGACCATGGTTGCCCCAAACATGCTTTTCAATAGGCAACTGTGCTTTCTTGGTTTATTCCCATCAAACAAACTTTTTTCCCATAAAGACAAAATTCAGCAGTCCATTCACATCTGAAATACAAAGGTCACTCTTTTGAAGAAAGCAAAGTCCACATTCTGGACAGAGATGACTACTGGTTTGAAATAGGGGTCAGAGGCCATCTATATTAAAACTGAACAGCCCTCTCTCAACAAAGGAGGAGGGATACAACATCACCTGTTTCATGTTTTTTCAGCAATCCCAAGCAGGTTCCATACCTATTTGCACTCTGATTCAGGTGACTCTGAGGATACAGATAACCCCCAATTGACCTCAACGACTCTCAGAAAGCAAACAACCGAGTAGATGACTGCAAAGAATATAAATCCTTTCATTCCCCACCATTCAGTCAGAACTGAAGGAGCGTCTTGGATGAGAAACAAAATGTTTTTATAGAAAGGAAAAAAAACCCAAGAAAGTCCAGTTGCCTTGTGAAAAGCACCTTTGGGACATCAAAACTGTAATAATAACAATAATATTGTTACAATAATGTAGATTACAACACTATACAAATTTCTTCAACTAAATAAAATTGGGGGGGGGGGGAATCACAGAAGGAAACAGCAAACCACTGTGATATTGCTGGCAAAAAGACTCCATAGAAGTTATCAGAAGCTAGGCTCAATTTGAAGGATACTTCAATCTACACTTCCCAGATGAGTATACATATTACAAAGACAGTTATTTTTCATTCTTCACCCTTTTTCAATTTTTCTGTTGCAGTGCTTGAGTCCAAAATGCACTGAAAACCACACACACATACACACTTGTTGAGAGTATCAGCTAAAATGCCTAGGAACCTCTTGGTTGTATAATTAGGCAAAGTGGTGAGAGGATGTAGGGATCCCTATCAATGGGAAACAGAAGGCCTGAGTTGGGGTATACTGAGGCCTTGGTGGGGACATTGGGGGCAGGTCAGAACATCCCAATTGTGATAGATATGGGAGTTCATGGCACAGCACAGGGAGTGGCCTGCCCTTGGAGAAATATAACCTTGATACCTCAGCCTGGTTTTGCATTCCAGCCCTTGGTATTCATTTCCTTTACCTGCTCAGCAGTCTTACAGAGGTCCTGATTATCAGCTGCTGCTGTTTAATGCCAAGTTGATCTGTAATAAGGCATCTCTCATATGTGACTTGATTCCCTGAGGAGAGATCTGATTTGGCATATATTAGAGAACTGGCTGGATCTGGAAGGGAAAATTCCCCTCTTGGAAATGTGTTCAGGTATGGCATCAGACAAGACTCCAGGACGGGGGGTGGGGCAGGTAGTTTCATCCAGGAGTCTCTTACGGTCTTCAGGAGTGCTAACTTTCTATATTACCAGATGTAAGACTCTGTTCCTTAAATTGGGCTGTAGGGATAATTTGGGACTGTTACTACTGTACCAGCCTCCCTGGTGAATAGAACCTCTCTGCCTGAGCTCATTCACTCTACCTCTGGGTTGGCAGTGGAGTTTCTCAGGCTTATGGTCCTGGAAGACTTTAATTGTCTTCTCTAGGAATGGGGTCTGAGATTGCCCAGGCATTCATGGCTCCCTATCAGCAGTGGGCTCACTCCAAGGGCCGGACACAGAACACTTGATCTGGCCTTCTTGTTGGAACAGATGTAATGGATCTGTAAGTGGGAGAATATAAGACCTCCTCCTATCACAGTCCAATCATTCCCTGGTGGCAATGAGATTTTCTGGCACTAATTCCACTAAAAGGAGGTAGGACTATTAGATTGGTCTACCCTTGGCAAATGATCAACACAGAAGGGTTGTGCCTGGAACACTTGTGTCAGCCTTGGAAGCCATAATTGCTAGGCCTCTGCGGCTGCCACATATAGCACTTGGGAAGTAGGGAGGGGGTTTATTCTCATACACTTAGAGGGGGTTAGTAGACAAAACAAAATTCCTTTCAAGAGAGTCAAGGAAAACCAACCAGCACCTGGAATAGGGGTGCCAGGAGGAGTGAGGAAGTTGAATCTGAAAGAGGATTGGGGAATGTGACCTTTGAGTATAGTTGGGAGGTGGATCTTTGATTTTCTTGTGGGTGGGGAAAAGCCTGGAACTTCAGATTCAGGTTTTTCCCAGACGTACCAACATGGTTTCTCTAATAAATTCTTACTTGGATATAATCGTGTCTGAGTGCTGAATGGACGAGCGAAACTTGGATGGAACCTTGACAACATGGTTGTGTCATTGGACCTGGGTATCTCAAGGGATATATAGAGCCCATTTAGAAGTAACGCTTCTCTGTCTTTTAAATGTAGTTTTTAATTTTTAATTGCTTTCAATGGTAGAAGATTGTGATTTTACTTGTGTTTTAACTATGTGGACTTCCAAAATCCCGCACAAGTGAGATGAGCAGCCATATTAAATAAATAAATGTATCAACCCATAGTGTTAATCCTAAGACATTTACTGCTTACAAACTGTAACAGTGTTTAGTTTTCTTTCTTTTCTTTTTTTCTTAGTGAAACAAAAACAAAAGTTTTTATACCCTCCAGATGTTAAAAGAAAGCTGGCTTCTCATATACATGAAGCTTATTTAATTATCATTGCTTGACTGCTTCACATTTCGTGACTGGCAGATAAACATGAAAATTTCTCCATTGAAAAAAAATGTATATACAGTCAGTTATAGCTTTAATAATTCAACTGCATATGTACGCCATCCCTTGAAATTGAATGCTCTGTAGTAGTAACAGCATGCATGTAAATAAGAGGGTTGTACATGCTTCATGTTGGACCTCACACAAGCACAGCATCTCTCTGCAATTCATGAAACCAGCCTGTCTTTTGCCACTTTGGACCTTACACATTTCTAAATATCACTTCTTGCGGTTGTAGTTGTGCAATTATTTAAGCTCAGCATTCAAACTGAGAAAACCGAAAATGTACACGTACTTGTCCTCTATTAAGAGTCTTTGAAACCTGCACAGAGTTCTAATTCCACCATAGGCACAATACCAATTGTATGGCTTTGGACCAATTACTCTCTCTCACCCGTAGGAAGTAGGCAACGGCAAACCACTTGTCGAGAAAACAGCAGAGACCTGTCCTTGCAATTGCCATGAGTCAAGACTGAATCAAAGACATACACATAAAGTCATATCAAACCAACATAACAAAGGAGTAGCTGTTAATGAATGCTGAATGAAGCCAAACAAAGAAAATAACAACAGTTACTAGGAACATTTTTTCTTCTAAGGTTAAGCATAATTTATCTTTGTGAGTAAAGAAACTTTGGAATTGGGAGAAAAAAGGCATGTTTATCATTTCTTCTTCTCGT
>JANHFL010006525.1:305101-316499 GCA_032468155.1 Oxyrhabdium leporinum | reverse complement strand
CTTCTTCTTCTTCTTCTTCTTCTTCTTCTTCTTCCAAATGAAGTTGCCTTCTATAACAAAGTCTCCTGATGTCCCAGTTTTTTCTTTCTTTTTATTATACCTACCCTGAATAGGATTTATCTGCTCTAGTTCATAAGTTTCTGTGAAGCTAAATGCTTTGTTTAGGTTTAATGTAATAACCCTTTATTCCTGTTCCATTTGAATAAGTTGTGGTCTGTGTTCCAATCATATATGTCATCCTAAGTTTCAGTGTTGCCTATGATATAAAAATGGTCTCCTATTTGTTTCTCATATCCTCTGTACTATTGTAGAAACATCTGAGATAGTGAATTGTTCCCCCCATTGGTTTATGCTTGACTCCATGCATTTTTCTGGGCATTACAGTTTGTTATCTTTTTCTTGAATCTTTTCTCTAACCTACAGCCCTGAGACTTCCTGGTGATCTTCTGCCAAAGTGATAAGACACTTTGATTATAGAAAGGCAAATAAAAAATAAAATAAATGGAAGTACAGTGTTAAAAACAGGAAATAATAGTCTTCATCTTTCTCCTCTTTCTCTCTCTGTCTTTCCCCTTTAGCAACATACATGGGATGGTGAATGACACCCCTGCATACATTTTCTTCTTCTGGTCCAGCAATCAGATGGAACCAAAATGTGTGCCCTATCAGTTCTGCATCAGCCAAGGTCTATTGACCTGCTTCCTTATCTGTATGACTCTCCTCACTGTCTGCTCTTACCAGCAGCATTGCGTAGGAGGAATATAAACTGAAAATAAACAAGGTAAATGTAAAATATTACACAGACAATCACAATTTCTTCAGGGAGAGACTGCAACATTAATAGGAGACAAATTTGCAAGCTGTGAAAAATACAGTGCTATAGCAAAGCATTTCTGACAAAAATTCAAAATCCGGAAGAATTTGTTTATTTTGAATTGTTTGAAGAAAGAAATAAAAATATACAGCTATGTTCTGATTAATCATAGTTATTACATAGTTATTTGGAGCCCTAATTCGTTAAGCAGAAATAGTAATTTTAAACACAGATTAAGATGCTAGACAGCATTGTTGAATATTTTCTCACACCAAAATCTTCTAAAAGCTTTCTCCGTGTAGAAAATTAGTATCAGCAAGAAAGATTTATGGAAGCTTTTTACCTTTAAAAACACAGGAAATTAGGACATGCCTATTCTGAAACTACTTTTTTTTCCAAGTTTCCTTTTTGTCTGTACGATAGTATATACCAAGAAAAAGTATTCTTTTGGCTTTGAATTGTAACTACAAAAAAACTAGTTTTTTGAGCTGAAATGGAGAAGAGAGTTCTGTGCTGGTGGTGGTACTTTTAATGCTATATGTATTAGGATTAATTATAGATTACCTGTAAAGATGACCAGTTTATTTATTTCCACACATCGTACATCATTCCAGATTACATTTTATTAATCTTACTGAAGCTCATAAGAGCCGCTATTGAAAAATCCCATTTAAAACTTCTGCAATCTGTAACAGATTTAGTGTTTCCTACTTCATTTATTTCTGTTGAATCATCTTGGTATTTTTCTAAAATATTTCTGTGTTTATTTTTTCCCTAAGGAACTCTTGTTCCACATTTGTATTCTGGCAAGCAATAGAATACTAAAAATTAATTTCTGAAAAGACAAATGAAAACATTGGGGAGGGAACAATGTGAAATGTTATATCATCAAAAAAAATTTTTTTCTGGGGTTTCCCACTCCCTCATGCCACACTTTGGAGAGGGTATTAATTGTATCATGTCTGATTGTATTTTGATTGTGGGGGAGGGGACAAATTAAATTAAAAAATTAACCTTTCCTCACAAAACTTGTCAGTTTAAAATTTTGTGGGTCTTTCTCCCACAGAGATCTATTTCCGCCCCTGTGAAAATGTTATGCTGCATAATTATATTCTCCTTCTGTAGAAAAGGATTGGGGGAAGACTTGTTTCTGGATTAGAAAATGGACATTGTATTAATAATAATTTTAGTAATAGGATTATTGATGGTATCTCTCCAGTTCCGAATTGTTTCCAATTTCAGCATGGTGAAGAGATTTTGCACATATACTTTTGTTTGATAGCACTGCAAACTATTACATTTAGCAAACTTCAAGGTAATGTTTCCACACTGTTTGTGCTCATCAGTGCTGAAATATTTTTTTTTACTACTTCTTTGGCAAAAGTTCCATAACATTCAAAAAGCTCTTGATACCATCATTTAATAGCTACTAAGCTTAATGGAAATGTCATGCCTGAAAAGTCTTGCTTTCAATTGCATAAATTCTTTGCCCAGTTTCAAGTAATGGCATAATCCAAATAAAGGATCTCAGATATCAGGACTGAGAAACACTCTCATTGCAAATCCTGGGGAATTGTCAAACTGTGAGAACTATGTGAACTATGACTATAAAGAGTATTGATAGTTTTGAACTTTGGAGTTCGAGAAGACTCCTGAGAATATCATGGATAGACAAGAAAAGGAACAAAGAGATCACCAAACAATTCCATCCCTAGTTCTCACTCATGGCAAAAATCACAAGGCTCAAATTATCTTACTTCAGTAACGTTATGCAGAGGCCTAGCTCTCTGGAGAAGTATATAATTAATGCTGGAAAAGGTGGGAGGAAACAGGGTGGGAAAAGCAGCAAAGTAGATTGAGTCAGAGCAGTGAGAGACACACTGTTGGGAAACCAGAAGGACCAGATTGGGTACAGATCTTCCTGAAGAAAATCTTTCTGGGTGGTTGCTAAGAACTGACAAAAAATTCATGGCACAGATAGTCAATCAATCAAGCAATAAATGTGAATAATCTGATTCAATGTATAGGGGTATCTTCCCATTGATTTTACACATTGACTTTGATAGGTCAGCACAGTTAGTGGAAATGACTGCAAAAATTATAATTCAAAACGTTTGGTGCATATCAATTTAATCTACACTTTGTATTATAAATAACCAAATACTTGAACCAAATCTTTTTTTCACAATATTTAATTATGGTTGTAATTAAAAAATTAAAAGTAGTAATTATACTTCAAAATGTTGAAGTAAATCCAAAAAACGTTGAAATGGCTTACAAATATTTCTACTTCTTAATCCAATCAAGGTAGCATTCCTCATTTCTTATTAAAGAAGAAAACATCTGAGACCTCCCATTCCATCTTTGTATTTACATGACCAATCCTTTATTTTAGTTCATTATTTTGTGGTGTGTGTGTATGTATTCTATTTCATTTATCCTAAATCTAAAACCAGTGAGAAGGCACAACTTTGGGGTCTAGACTTAGTGGTGTAAGCAGAAACAATGGGAGAAAGATGCCATTTTTCATTCATTTTATATAACAAAGTGATAGAAATATGTTCTTGCAGAGCCACTTTTATTTCTTCAGAAAGGAATGAAGACAAACATTAATTCATCACAAGACAGCACATATTAGCCAGTAGTTCTACTATCATTTTCTGCTTATTTCCCAATCTTTAGTTAATATTCTACTAAGATACGTGCGCTCCTCTATTTGCTCTAGCTTGTTATTATTTGTTTAGCATACATTATTGCACTTTATATTCTATACAATCAAAACAAACAGTCCTAGTTCTAAACCAATATTTACTCATCTTCATCGGGATGGGCTGCTATGGGTTTACATGGGTTTGGGTGGACCCGTAGCGAAGATTCTGCGTGGTTCAATGAACTGCCAAATCCCACTCCTGGCTGGCCCCTCCCACCCCACCTCGCCCTTCCCAGGAGTCCCCACATGGCCCACTGTGGGTGCAGGTAAGTGTAGGCGCGCATGGAGGTTCGGGGAGGGCAAAAAACAGGAAGTTTGGGAAGGCTGGAGGAAAGCCTCTGGAGCCCGGGGAGTGCGAAAATGCTCCACCACCACCGTGGTGCAGGAGGATGAGCAGGCCACGCCCACCCATCAACCGGGCAGTGAACCCGTTGCTTAAAATTTTTGAAGCCCACCCCTGATATTCATTCTTGTATTCCTTATCTCTATACATTCTCACCTCATTCCCACCCATCTTTTATCGTACACAAGTCCCTCTTAATTGCACTCATTCAAACTGTTACTGTTAGAAATTCTGTATATAGTCCTACAGAACAAACAGCGCACAATCTACATGGGCCTTTGCTGCTTAACTGTGACAAAGAAGCAGGAAACTTTATACAGAGAATAATGGTGCATAGAGTTGCACCTTGGATGCAACTACAAACTTATAAACACTGCCATCTACTGGCTGAATACTACTGTAGTTGTTGCACAAAATACATGAACAATGTATTCTAAAAGTTGCACAAGTTGCACGTGTTTTTTTTAAATGTTTCTGGTTATCTTATCAACACTTTTCATTGAAGCAAATCCACCTATCCCCCAACTCATTTTATTTATATCACCCAGCCAGCAGGAGAGGCTTGCTCTGAGTGTTGTCAGCGAAGGAATGTCAGTGGTGAAGCTTGGAAAGAGAGCTTTTTCTGCCATGGTGCCTGCTTTTTAGGAAATTCATTCCCCCTGAGATTAGGTTAGACATGATCCTGCTGGCCCTGAAAATTTGATTTTGTGCCCAGGCCTGGAAACCCAAGTATTCAATAGAGCTGAATCTCTTGGATTTGTTGATGATCATTTTGTGATGCTCAGCTGCTATGTGTTTTTATTTTTATATTGGGTATTAAAATGATTTGCCTTCCTTTACTGCAGATGATTCTTATTTTGATAAGAAATGCCCAGGCTGCATGAAAAAACATTCAATAGAAAGGCATACCTGTCTTTAATTTGCATTCTTGCTACCTGCAATATTAGCTTCCACATCAGAAATTGTATTGGCACTGCAGTTTTGGAAAATAGCTTAGAGGCAAACAATATCCCTTTAATTTCATCTACAAAGAAAAGAGCTGTTGTGGCTAGAAAAAGGGTGAAAGAGACAGAGAGATACTAGTATGCTGGGTTCCCTTTTGTGTTCCATAATGACTTCATTATAGGTAATTAGACCTGCTAGGAAATGGTAAATCAATCCACAATTTAGGTTTGCATCATAAGAGGAAGCCATGGGTTGGCAATGTGGTACAGGAAGGATAATCTTTCTCTGCTGCAACTCCAACTCATGCAAAAAAATATGTTACTAGAAGACAACATGAACAAAACAAAGGTTTTGATGAAATACAAGCTATCTCTTCGGTATCTAAAAAATACTACTTTGGATTTTTGTCTTAAATGTGTCAAGATCACAGGTGTCAAACTCTCTGCGTCACGTTGCCATCACGTGACGTTTCACAACGTTTTCCCCATTTGCAAAGCTGGGGTGGGCGTGGCCTGAGCATGATGGTCTGGCCCGCGGGCTGCCAGTTTGACATCCCTGGCCTAGATGTTCCATAGAAGTGAGTCAAATTAAAGCAGTTCAAATGTTACCTATGACATTTTCCTTTGCTTAGTAATTAAGCCTGTGGGTTGATTTTAATTCTGGTCTGTCAGTGACAATACATAAATGAATGATTAAATATATAACTCAAACCAACCTAGCTCCCATTCTGCTATATTCCTTGTTACAGGCCATTTCAATAAATTGCCCACATGCATATGACTAAAACAGTAGTCACAGACTCTCATGGCTCCAATGGATTGTCACAGAATGTTATCACTGGGCCTTCAGTAGACTTAACCTACATTTTACTACTCTAGAACAAAACATGGTTTTTCAACTACTACTAATAATACCCCCATCATTCAAGGTTGGTCAGCAAACGTTATGAACTAAAGCAAATAATTCGATATTTTTAAGGCAGTTTCAGTACAAGGCACTGAAACTGCTTATATAGTCAACAACTGTGCAAATCTCTTCTATCCCTGTCCCCTCTTCTCATTTTTACATGGATTTATCCTGCCCTTTGGCATCTGGTTTAGCAAGAAGATGTATTTCTAGCTTATAAAAAGGGATTTATTTTAAGATCTCCATTCAGGATTTGTGTCACCTTAAAAGATTTAGTGCAACTGCAACATCAGGGGAAAACCTTTGGTGCAGAACATAAGATGCATGGACAGATTGGGAACAATGATAGAATAGCTGGCATTAAAATGACTATATTTCCTAAAATCTCATTTTTTATTTCAATCGCTCCCAATTCTATTGCCTTTCTCTTCATTTTGTACAAATAACTATTTATACATAAGTATTTAAAAAGGATTAGGCAAACTTTACATTTTAAACACAAGCATTGTGGTTATTTAGGACTATCAAATGTGAAGGTGGATGCCTTCCAACAAAGACAATTTGCTTCATATAATTAGGAGGTCAAGTAATGCTAAGAGATAGAAATTGAGTTACTGTTGCACTCCCTATTGATTAGGGCACTACCTTTCTTCTTTGAAAATATGTTATTTAAACTAGAAACTTATTCATAGATGAATAAGTAGATGATAAACTATTAGTGACTATATCCAATAAAACAGAATATATGTGGCTCAGGGTTGAAGTGTGGAGTCCTTGGTATTCTCTGCACATTGTGGAGTTCTTGGTGTTCTCTGGCTTGCAGACATGTCATTACCCAACTAGGTAATATCAATGCAAGTGAGTGTGGGGTTTGCTCCCTGTTTATAAATTATTTTTTTGAGAGGAGTGTGGTTTTAGTATGGTGTTTAGTATGATAGGATGGTATTTATGAATGTATTTTGTGTAAAATACTGTCAACTTAGTACTAAATAAGGTAAGATCAGTCAATACTTCACAAAACAACATTTGAAGAAAGGTTTCAATCTCTTTCATCTGAGAGCAAGGGATTCCCATTGGTGTTATATAAAACATAGAATCCATGACAGGATTAGTTGAACATATAGGAAGATTCATTGAAATGTAATACATTCACTGGAGCTCCTTGTGACAAAGGATTCCAAATGGAAATGACAGTTTAAAAATATTAGAATAAAATAAATAAATCTAATTTATAGTGGCAGTCCTCCAAAAATGCAGATGGTGTTGTTCATGTTTGATAACGATGCCCATTAGGCAATCTTTTTGTTCACATTTTAGCCAATGTTTTGAATTTTTCAAAATGTTTGTGAAGTTATTGGGAAACCCTCAGACAATCTTTTCAAATGAAAACTGCAGGTGGTATATTATCCATGTTTCACAGACACATGGAAGAGGCTAAGCAAATAAAATTCCAAAGTGACAGGGGAATGATTATTGGTGGCCCAATAATCCAACATATTTTAGATGAAATTCTTTGTCAAGAGAATTGCACACTGAAAATGTATTTATTAAAATATTTGTACTTTGTCCAGCATAGACTATATTTATTTATGTTATGCTGAACGTTAATTCTATAACTTTAATAATTTTATTTTGCCTACATGTTGATATTATGTCTTCTGAAATCATACCTTTGCATTAATTAAATAAAAAATTATTTTACACTGAAAATCAAATAACTGAATTTATTGAAAATATATTTTAGTCATTCTAAACAGTAGACATAGAATCTAAAGTGCAAATTTTGGAGGTGAATTTCCTAGAAAATAGCATATTAGTTATGCAACTAAAATTTTGGGCTGTGCAAAAGAAAAATAAAATAATAGAAGAAAACAATTAACTTTACTAAGTGAACTCTGACATTAAATTTGAGACTGAAACACAATATTTACTTTTATTTTAATACTTTGGATTTCTCTCCATCATCACATTTTCTTCCAGAAAAGAAATTCTTCTGTATTCATAAGCCAAGCGGCATCTTATCCAAGACAGAAAGCATATCAGAACACATTTCTCGTTCTTCCTCCCTCTGGCCCCCTTGCATCTCAGAAGAGGCTGGTTGATAAGTAATCATGGAAGCAGTACTTTTAGAGTGTTCTTATATGAAAAAAAAATCCAGCTATTTGGAAATCAAATGTCTGACCCACTTCAGATTAGATAAACAGTGTAGGACTGATGAGCTGATTCAGGCAGAGTAAGTAGAAAAACTCATCGGGTAAGCAAAAACGGATATATTCTTTTCAGGACAGCTTAATCTGAGGAACACATTGTCTTTTAAAACTGAATATGTTGTTTTTCTTGCAGACCCTTTTTCTTTTTTTAGACAGGTAGAAATAGCAATAGTATATAGAAAAATATTGGTTACCTCCATCCCAAAAGGCATAAATATTTTTAATGTATTTTTAAAAAATTTTCTTGATTTATCTTTTTTATGCAATGTGTATTGCTGCATGCAATTCTTCATCAGTGGGAAATGGATAGCAGTATCTTGGCCTGTAAATAGAGATGCTAGCTTGTGGAGAATAGTGTGAGCATGCTTGAGGTAAAATTGTTATTTAGTTCTGCCTACGGCACACTGGTCAAAATAAACCAATAGTGACCAGATCTGTTCTCACACAAAGAATGCTACAGGTAACCCAGATATGTCTGATGCTTGTAACCTAGTCAACAATCAATATATATTCATGTTTGTAATAAACATCCTAATTGAGGCAATCCATTTCTGCCAGGTTTTTTTGAGAAGCCAAGCTAGAGAGTTCTTGTCAGGAAGCCTGACAACATGAAAGTAGATGTATGTATGTATGTATGTATGTATGTATGTATGTATGTATGTATGTATGTTGTATGTATGTATGTATTTATTTCTACCCTGCTTTTATTATTATAAATAACTCAAGGTGGCAAGCATACTTACTACTCCTTCGTCATCCTATTTTCTCCACAACAATCCTGCAAAGCGGCTAAAATTGAGAAAAAGTGACTGGCCCAAAGTTATCCCACCAATTGTCATGCCTAAGGCAGCACCAGACACAGTCTCCCAGTTTCTGATCTGGTGCTTTCACAACTAGATCAAATTGGTTCTCCACTGTCATAGTAACATCATTATGTTTGGTTGAGACCTCAACATGATTTGCAGTGAATGTTAGAGGCACTGTAAAAATGCAACAAGGTTTTAAGTGCAAAGAAACTATCGTTGATGGAGAAATAACGTGTACAATTATGAAGTAATTGTTTGAGTGTTTTATAAAGATGAGGAAATGGATGGAGAAATTTTAAGATGTACAAGTGCTGATTGTAAGACAGGGAATAATTTGTTTTCTGTTGTAAGGAATCAATAGTTACCAACAGCAGTTAAAAATGACAGTGCACAGTATATGATTCTGATTCAAAGTGATTCTGTCCACTTTATTGCTTGGTTGGTTATGTTAGAAAAAACTTAAGGTTTGTTGAATGGATAATTTAAGCACATCCGCTAAGGAAAAAACCTGGGTTAAAATGGGTGTTGAATCATGACTGCGGCTTGAATACAAATGTTGGTCACTAATAAGGAAAAGGGATGTTGAGGTGCTTTGGATAAATAAAGAAAAATAGTAAGGCTGAATTACAGTGCAAATAAATGAGAAAAAAAAGAGTTTGGGAGAAAACAGAAGTTTAAATTTCATCTTTTCCTGATTTACTGGGATGGCTTTTGTCTCGTGATCTGAGGAGTTGGGAGTTAGGTGGCATACAAATGTAATAGATAATTATTGATAGTATTATTAAACAAAAGAAATCATATGAATAGCTATAAGGATAGTTTGGATGAATACAAAGCTGCAGAGAGATTCAGTGAACGATGTTGCTTTAAATGAAATATTCCTAAAATGAAAAACATGATGGATAAGTATATATGTATGTAAATATTTTTTTTACTTCATTTCAAAAGAAAATATACAAAAAAGATCAAATATAGTGGTGTGGTTTTCCAAGCTCTGAAGAAGAGTTCCAGTTAAAAGGTATATCTACATTTTGGGCAAGTCATAAAAATGCAATGTTACAATTTACAGCAAAACTGAAATTCATTCTCTCTCTCTCTCTCTTTCTCTCTCTGTGTGTGTGTGTGTGTGTGTGTAAATCAATCAACCACTGGAGCTAATTGCACACAAATACCATTGAGGTCTGTGGGAGAGGTTAGTGGCCAATATTCATTTCAATGATGCTAAATGAATAAACTATTTCCTGTATGAAGCAGCATGTTACCTTGTGATTAAAAATATTTGAGAAGGACACATAACAAGTCAGTACCTTTCATCTCCTTTTCAATTACCTGTACTTTTAAATCTATAAATTGTATTAAATTTAAAAAATGCCCTTTTAAAATAACTGTTCAAGGAAGCAGATTTTCAGTAAATAAAAGAATAAAGTATCTTTCCAGACCTTTATGAAAGTTCTGAAGAGAGTTCTGAAGTAAACACACATAATTAATAATTTCCAGTAAATCAATACATACTTAGTTCAAAACATTGTAACACATTTATCTATTACAATTATAAAATAGCACTATTTTTTTTCTAATCAATTGAAAAACTACCCAACTGTAATAGCAAGTCATATTCTAATTTTGTAATCTAAACTAAAGTACTTATATAAAGTACACTACTGGTTTTCCGCATTTGACTTTTTGAGACAGCATCTAGTATATCAAAGACCTAAATTACGTAAAATTAAAAGAGCTGTACTGAAGCATTGTTCTACACCAGACTGCTTCTCTTTACCAGTCCATCATAAAACTCTTGGAAACTAATAACACTTCTGCAACCTGAAGACCTGGAAACCCTGCATGAACCAATCAGTACCTACCTAAACAACCAGCCAATAGGAGAGCGAAAAGCAAGTCATCCAATTAGTATCGCTCTTGAGCTATCTCAAGTCCAGAAGCAAAAAAAAATATCCCTACACATCCCATGACAC
Source organism: Oxyrhabdium leporinum (assembly GCA_032468155.1). NCBI lineage: Eukaryota > Metazoa > Chordata > Lepidosauria > Squamata > Cyclocoridae > Oxyrhabdium > Oxyrhabdium leporinum. The sequence continues at coordinate 305,792 of JANHFL010006525.1, read as the reverse complement.
ATAACAAGGAAATAATTTGCTACTTTTGCCTTCTCTTTGCCAATTCACCTTTTCAGCTCATGTTAAGCCCAGATGTTGAGCCCAGATATGTTAGCCCTGGAAAAACCAATCAGAATAATTTCTATGAGGGGACGCTGCCTGCAAGGATGCTCTTCCTGAGTTGCATTTCAAAGCCTCTTGCAAGCTGTGTGGGTAAACTAATAGCAGAGGAGCATTATTGCGATGGGACATTTTTTAAATGAACTATCGCTGATTGTTGCTTCAGTTGTTTCTGGAATGGGGTATATGCAAGTTCTTTTTAAACAATGCCTATAAGCAGAAAAATAAGTATAATTAGCAGTAGCACTTACACTTATATACTGCTTCACAGTGCTTTATAGTGCTTTATAGACCTTTCTAAGAATTTACAGGGTCAGCATATTGCCCCCAAGGATCTGGGTCCTCATTTTACTGACCTCAGAAGGATGGAAGGATGAGTCAAGACTTGAGCCATTCAGAATCAAACTCCTGAAGCAAGCAGTGAGTTAGCCTACAGTATTGCATTCTAACCATTGTGCCACCACAGTTCTCTTTAGCTCTCCAAACCAGCTGAAACTATGACATCCAGCAGCTATGACTACTGTAATGCCCTCTACATGGGGCTCCCAAATAAGAGCATCCGGAGACTTCAGCTGGTACAGAATGCGGCCGC
>JANHFL010006525.1:294472-305001 GCA_032468155.1 Oxyrhabdium leporinum | reverse complement strand
AAGGAAGGAAGGAAGGAAGGAAGGAAGGAAGGAAGGAAGGAAGGAAGGAAGGAAGGAAGGAAGGAAGGAAAGAAAGGAGCACAATCAAGATCAAGTGACTGATGTGTTACAATAGTGATTAACAATATGGCGTCTGTGGACATCAGGGGATCTGGGACTCTTCCAAAAATATCTGCAGACCTTCCTCCAGGCAGAATCTGCCCATGTGGGTTTCTTTTGGGTCTTTTACCTCTATGAGGTGCAGCAGGAGGGCACCTCAAAACAAGAGGGGTTCTTGGTGCTCTCTGAGCTTAGTTGTTTGCTTGCAAATGTTTAATTGCCAAACTAGGTACCCTCATCAATGTTAGAAGGAAGTGGAGTTTGTGGAGAGGAGGAGGAGGAGGAGGAGGAGGAGGAGGAGGAGGAGGAGGTAGACTGGGTAAATAGAAAAGTTGAAACTTGCTATTGGTCTTTAAGTTTTTTATGTGCAGACACATTCCTACCTCTTCATCCTCACCTGGGAGAGCATATTCAAATGCAAACCATTCGATTGTTTTAAACAAAAATTTCCTATCTCTCATTGCTTCCCCTAGTAATAATCCAGATTTTGCAGTCATAAAAGAAACTCAAATAACTTCACTATTTTTTCATATAAATCAGCCTAAAGATTCAAAATAAAATGGCTTGTTAACTTATCCTTCCCCAGTTTAAACATGATTATTTCTGCATTGGTTAAATGGTGCTAGCAGTTTTACAAATATCTCAAAAAAGGGGGGAAATATAATTATGCTGGAAACCAGAGTGGGTTTCTACTATGATACCCTAGTGTGGGATTTTCCTCTTTCTATTTTCCTATTTAATTGCGAGACACCATTCTACAGATGGAGATAACTTACCATCTGAATTAGGAACCTCCTATAGCAAATTAATATAATCTTTTTATAGTAAGCATTGAGAGATCTGTAATTCATATTTCATAAGAGCTAAACTTGCATTAGTGAGTGCTGCCATCTATAACAGCTTTTATAGAATCAGTTTTGTAATGCTATCATTATGGTGGCAGGGAAAGTGAAAGAAGGGCAGAAAAAGCATTCTGAATCGTCCAGAAAACACTTAGTATCTTGCCAATGGGATACTATAGTGCTGTTTGCTCACCAAGCTTTATCTCGGAATGCTATGAAATAAGTTAATAGGAATTCTGACTGATATGGGGAAAGAAAGGCAATGATGTTGCATTTAAGGTAAGTTTTCAGTTGCATCCTATTGCAGTGGGATATGCAGGATAAACTTTAATCGCATGGATGATAACATTCACAACCTGCTGAATTAACTAGGTTATGAAATAGCAATGGCAGTTAAACATATATACCACTTTATAGTTCTTTACAGCCCTCTCTAAGTGGTTTACAAAGTCAGCATATTGTCCCCAATAATCTGGGTCCTCATTTTCCTGACTTCGGAAAAATGGAAGGCTGAGTCAACATTGAGCCGGTCAGGATCAAACTCCTGCTGTGGGCAGAGTTAGCTTTTAGTACTGCATTCTAACCACTGCACCACCTGGGCCTTAGTCAAGATTAACTCACTAAGGGAAGAAGAGAAAGAAGCATTATGTGGGAGAGATAATATTGGATTGAACACAAAAAGCAGGCTTTTTTAAAAAAGTAAAGTCTCCCTTGAGTTTTTAATATGGCAAAAACAAGTAAGTATATGCTTCATCGATTATAAAAAGTTCTTCCATTGGGTTGATCATGTCAAGCCATGGAATATACTAGAAAAATGGGAATTCCAGAACAGCTCATTGTCATTATGCAAAACCTATATACAAATCAGGAAACCACAACATGGACTAAGCATGGTAAAAAAAGATTGACTCCAGATTAACAAAGGGATGAGACAAGACAGTATATTCTTTATTTATTTATTCAACCTAATGCTATAAATATATATTTTAAGGAAAACTTGATTGGAAGAAGATAGGCATGGTTTTAAAATTGGTGGGAAAACATCAATAATTTGCACTGTGCTGATAATACTGTTCTGATAACTGAAGATACAAATGAGCTACAAGCTCTATTACTAAAAATCAAAGAGCAGAGAAAAGTCAGACTAAAATTAAATACAAACTAATAACAACAGGAGAACAATCAGCCTGATTGATAGAGGATCCAACAGTAGCACTCCTAAAATTTCTAAAATCTGACAGGTTAAAAACTTTTGTCTTTCAAATATATCTTTATTCTTACATTTTCGAAGAGACCTTTTGACTTAACATTAAATCTAGGGGTAAAATGATTTCTTCCCTTAGTAGTTACAGACTCCATCAATTTTGTACATTAGTCTGACAGGACTTAAAATTGGAGTACTCTGTTTTCCCTAAAACTGACTCCATTTTTTTCTCTTGTTTTATTTATCTGACAATCCCCGTTTTCTTTGCTAAAGCTTAGCACTAAAAGTCTGTAGGACGTAATCCAGAATTCTGGTTTATTTGACTTATACAACACTGATGTATGAGTGTATCATACAATCATGCTCAGAAAATCAGAAGGCAGTTCATAGTGATATTTTTTTTATTTGTATTCATTGGTGGCATTTCAACCAGTCCTTCCACCAAAAGTATCCTTGTGAGGATGATTACTAAATATTTAAGCTAGCAGGTTGCACCATTGAAACAAAGCTCAGAGACAGACATTCCTAAATCACTCTGCAGCTGATTTAATTGAAAGGGTGACCATACTGTCCTTTTGGTGATCTCCAATAGAAGTTGCTGGTCCCATTTCAGTTTCTCTAACCTAGCCAATGGTTTGGCTAGTTTAAATTCCACTTAAGTAGTTTAAATTCCATTTTTAAACTTTAAAATCTCCCTTTCACTCAATTAAGCTGGCAACACATACTTCTTCACTTCTCTCCATATGTTTTCTGTATATGGGTGTCCTGCTTATGACTTGGCTTTCTCCATTAAAGTCAACAGGCACCATTTTATTTGTTTGTAAAATTTATTAGTCGGCCATCTTACCACAAAGTAACTGGGAAGAACTTACAATATTAATGATAAAACTATATAAAACATAATGATATGGATACTATAAAAATCAATCTTGCTAAAAAGATGTGGAGGAATATGATGAGAAGGGGAGTGAGTGGGACCTGTTGTTAATCTATTAACCACCTCCAATGTGAAACTCTTCTTTTGGAGCCCCAAGTCAACTGGCAGAGCCAGGTCTTTAAGCTCTTATGAATGGTAAGTAAGATTGGAGCAGACCTCACTCCAGAGGATAAGATGTTCCAAAGGGCAGGCCCAGTGGCAGAGAAACCTCTTCTCCTAGGCCCCACCAGCTGGAATACCCTGGCTGATTGGGCCCTGCCTCCTCTGACAGGACGGTGTGGCAGGCCAATACCAGTGGGATGAGATGGTTCTTCAAGTAGCTTGGACCCATGCCATGAAAGGCTTTAAAGGTAATTACCAATAGCTTTGTACCTGGAAGCACATTAGCAGACAGTGCAGCAAGAGGAACAGTGGTGTTGCATCGGCCCCCAAAACTGCCCATGCCTATGCACTCTTCACCAGGTGTAGCTTCCAAATGCTGTTCAAGAATAGCCCTATGTAGAGCACACTGAAATAGTCCAACCACAAGATGACCAGAGCTTGAATGGTTGAGTGCAAGTTCTCCTGATCCAGGAGTGGCCACAACTGGCACACAAGCTGAAGTTATGCAAAGGCTGTCCTATCCATGACTTCCACCTCCTTTTTCAGCAGGAATAGTCAGTCCAAGAAAAACCTCAAAAACCTTGTGGATTGAATCCATCTGGGGTAATGCCACTCCATCCAAAATAAATATGTCAAAGTCCTGGATTTTGAGCTCCAAAGACTTCAGTCTTGCCAGGGTTTAATCAAAGCCTGTTGTCCCCATCTAGGTCCCCACAGCCTCCAGGCACCACAGGAGACCAGCAACAGCATAGGAACATATGATTTCAACAACTTTTTAACTTATTGAAAATGTATCAATAGACAAGTTTACAAATCATACATTCAGCAATTTTTATTAGCCAGGATGTCCAATGATGTATCTTATTTTGTTTAAATCTGGAAGATCCATGTTACATCTACTCCAATCCTTTCTATCAACTTGCTGGGCCATTCTGTCCACGCTACAATTCTGTCTCATTTTATGCTTTCTAACATACTAATAAGCAAGGTTATTTAGCAGGAACTTGCTTTTGACTTCTGTAACCTTCCAAAGCTGAGATTGAGCCCTATCAATACATAACTAAAACATACTAAGTAACTGGAGCACAATTATCCAATAGAACTTAGTTACTTCTCTAAAAGAAGTAAGCAATATTTATCTTCCTTGCAGAGTTTCAATATATCTACACATTAATACACAGAATGGACATACCTTGCCAAGATAATGACAGAGAAGAATGAGCTTATTTCTGTAACTTTCTCAAAATGCTACATGGGAGGTATATTGAGAATACACATACACACATACACATCAGTGAATGCATTTTATAGGTTTAAGGTTAAAACAAGTAACAAGAATTTCTGTTGCAAGCTTGCCATGTTTCCTTCAAAAACTTTTCAGTGCACTTAAATACCCAACAATTTATAACACATTTCATAAAATGGGAACACAAATTACTACTGAACATTGATTGAGTGTGCCGAGGTCATTTAAATAGCCTCACAAATAGAAGTACAATGATCTGGCCTCTAAATCAGGCCTCCACAATAAAACAAAACAGCTGTATGGAATCTTGTTTTCACATTTCCTTTAATAAGTTGGTTATTAATCTTCTTTATGAAATCCACATTTTAATCTTAGTTTATAGTCTGAATTAAATATTCAAATCCTTTAAATATTTAAAGTCCTTTACATTACAACCCATATGTCATGAGCTTCTCGAGTACATTATCATTTTCGAAAGGAGAACTGGAGGTGGTTGAAGATTTAGTTAAGTCCATTCAGTGGACCCATAAACAATTACCTAGGTATAGTAAATACACACACACACACACACACAAATAGATTACTGATCATCAGGAAAAAATGAATGCTTAATCGCAAGTTACTAATTTTCTAATTAGGAAATATCAAATCAAAACCAACTAGCATTTGACGTTTGTCAGTGCAAATCCATGGCATGATCAGATGGTGTGAAGCAACTGCCTCAGGCAGCAAATATTCAGGACAAAGAGTGGTAGGAAACCTTTAAAGGAAGGATGGCTTGCTCTTCACCTCACTCATCTCCCATCCAGTTCTACTTCCATTCAGAAGCACTAGAGGACACATTGGGTCACCCTACTATTGAAGTAAAATTCAGCTGTCAGACTGGTAGGCTTTTGATTATGGACTCTTGGGTGAGGTGAGTCAAAGATATCTCATTCTTTGCTTAAGGCATTAAAATGCTTAGGGCCTTTCCTAGGGCAAACAGAAGAAGAAAGGCTAATTTCCACAAAGCAGAGAATTCAACAAACAGGATGCTCCTGTCAGAGTAGTTCCTAAAAAAGCTTGCTTTGACAAAGGGATTCCTCCTCCTCCAGCAGGATTTGCAGAGCCAGTGAATTAAGAATGGAACCAGAGGACACATTTGTGACTCCAGTCGTGACTCCGAATTCAAATAAATTGTTTTTGAGAGTGGCAGTTGGGTGACCTACCAGAATGCCGATCTACAATATGCAAGATGTGTATACCCAAGAAAAGCTCCTAAGAAGAGATTTCAAAGGATCTGAGTACATAGTTCTAGCTAAAATGCTGAAAAGGACAACATCGTATATGGCAGGGTATGTTAAACTATTCCCCCTTGTAGATTGAATAGTTTAAAAGAAAAATCCAGCTGCTGATTAATGTCTATTCTATAATTAACATATTAATGCATCCCACTGACCCTGTTGAAGAGTGCATCCAACTTTCTCTTTTGGAAATTCAAATTATTTATTTAATGCAGACCACCACAGCTATGAATCCGAACATTAGACTCTACTTATCTGTGCTGCAACTCTCCACCCATCAGCCTAACTGATCTGCTCCTAGCGATATCCCTCCCCCCCGCAGCCCAGGGGTGGGCTTCAAAAATTTTAGCAACCAATTCTCTGCCCGGTTGCTGGGTGGGCATGGCCATGATGAGAGTGGACTATTCGGCCTCCTGCACCATGGTGGGGAGGGTGCGTTTTCGCCCTCCCCAGGCTCCGGACACTTTCCTTGAGCCTCCGGGAGGGTGAAAACGGCTGCCCTGGGCTCCAGAGGCCCTTCTGGAGCCTCTGGGAGGCCTGTTTTTCACCCTCTCCGATCCTCCACATGGGCCCTGTACTTACCTGGGATGCAAAACAGGCCACATGGGAATTCCTGAGAGGGGCGGGGGGTAGGCAGGGCCAGCCAAGGGTAGGATTTATTGGTTTGCCAAACTGGCTATAAAATTAGATACCAGTTCACCTCAACTGGGGCAAACCCATAGCAGCCCCCTTGCCTCCCCCACTCAAAGGAGTACATAGTATCAATGTAAATTAAATCTATTTTTTTTTATTTCCAATTAATGTGCATATCTCAATGTACCCAATGTTTACCTTTTAGAGGCATTAGAGGAAACTCACTGGGCTTTATCTTCAGTGAATAACAAGTTAACCTATGAAGAGTGAATAAGAAATTAATGGATATAGGTGTCAGGCTGCAAGAAAGCTGAAGCTCCCCAGCAGAGCTAAAAATTAATCTTTGTTGTAACAACAGAAGGAAAGCAAAGTCAAGGGGGGGGGGGAAGCAACTCCCTAAAACAAATTATATCGTTAGACAATCAGTTCTGTAGCTGATCCCTAAATGATGCAAAATACCACATTGCAAACTGTCCAATCTCTCACTTTGTTTATATTTTCACTAATAAAAAAGGAAAAGACAAATCCTCCTCTACACTTTATGCTCACAAAATGAATTCTATTTGGATAGCTGCACCAAGATATGGTAGCAGACACAAAGTTGATTAGCTCTCCTTCTCATTACCTATTATTAAACAGTAAGACTTTTAATTAAGCACACTCTGGTAGACACAAATATTGGATAGACCCTGCCAAGTTGTTGTCACAATCCAAGAAACTTGGCTTGCTAGTCCACACTCAGGGGAAGTATATTTGCTCACTTAAGCAAGCAATCAGATTCAGTGGCCTTTGCTAGGTAACAGCAAACATCTCGTAAGAAAATATAATAAAAGAGGTTGTATTACAGTTTTCCTAAAAAAGTGTTCTTTAGCTGTTTGCTGCAAGGAGGCAAATTGCTGGGAAGCAGAGGCAGATTCCCCCCCCCCTGTGTTTTGCTCCCCAAAAGCTAGGTGCCTCTTATGGTTCGGAGTGTCTTATACACTGAAAAATACGGTAATTATTTTTTTTAATATATTAGAAAATAATATGAGGGACTTTTGAGGAGAAAGCCCTGCACATTTGTGGCATTGGAATGGATTATGGATGTGGATAACTTGGATAACTTTTCCAACAAACTGTTCATCTTGACTATTTTGATAGGATCTCTGAATTTGCAAAAAGGGTCTTCTGAGAAGGGTGAATTTGCAGTATTAAAAAAGAAGACAGAGAGTGATGATTTAATGACTGATATATATGCTCTACCAATTATCTGAGGCCTGGGGTCCCCATTTGTACCACCCAGATGACCAATGTATGCCTGTACCTACCTCTCTGGCTGCTTGGCAATTTATCTACTCCACCTGTATTTATATATTCTTCAAAATTTGTTTAAACTTTTAAAAAATTGGGAAGCTGACTTGCCACAAAGCAAAACACCATCTCCCAGAAAAATCATTTTATTTATATTCCATCATCATTTGTATAAGTAAATCAAAGCAGCAAACATTCCAAATATTCCTCCTCCTCCTATTTTCCTCACCACAGTCCTGGTGGGCTGCGCTGAGAGAAGGAATGACTGGCCCAAAATCAGCCAGTCAGTTGTTAACTCACTGAGCCATTTCTGAACTTTACTGCAATGTGAAAAAGAGAGCTATCTGCAGCCAGTGCTTTGTTTAGAAGTACGTCCACCTGTCTTGAAAAAGCAGAAAAATTATAAGCGTAGGATTGTGCATTGCTATGGTGAACACGAATGCATTTGTCTGCACTCCTTTAAACAAAATATGGCCTTTTCTGGGGAAGAAAGGCAGCTGTATAATTCCAGGGGGGGGGGAATGCAGCTGCCTTAAGGAATTGCAAACAGGTGCAGCATTCCTTTCTATGTGCTCTCCAAAATATTTTTTTTATATTTGAATCCAAAATGCAGTGGTACAGTACAAGAGGGCAAGTAAGAATACACAGTCAAGAAATGTTATTTGAAGTAGGTGCTTTGTAACCTTATCTGTGGCAAGGCTTCCCAGCCACTGTTTTGCAAAAACATTCACAACAATAATATTCACCAGAATCCAAATATAGGGTTCCAACTTTATGGCTGCTTATTTTGTTTTTACTACTAGTAAAGAAATGAGTGAAAAATCATCATTTTTATCATTATCCCTGAAGTTGAAGAAGCAATTATATAAAAGGCTTCAAATTTAATTGAATATATAATTACAATTAAGCCAAAGATGCAATTCCGGTAAATTAGAATTTGCTCACAGAAATTCCCAGATTAACCCATTACATCTCAAGCAAGTGATAGGAAAGCTCTTTTTCCACCTAAGGCCCAGAATAAATAGTACCGAGTTAAATAGACTAAAGCATAAAGATAGAAAATGATATATGCAGTGTTATCTTCATTTAGGTATCTCAAGGGTTTTGTGCAGTGGTGAAATCTAATTTTTTCACCACAGGTTATATAGGTGTGGCTTGGTGGGGGTCATGTGACTGAGTGGGTATGGTCAACTCAACATCACTCACAGCAAGGTGAGACGGTGGAACCTTGCTGTGAGTGATGTTGAGTTGGCCACGCCCACCCCGTCACATAACCGATGCTGTACAGACGGCAATGCTCACTGCCTGCCGAATGCAGGCAAAAGGTTAGTCGGGAAAAAAGAAGGCAAAGAGGTGATGGCTGGAGGCTTCTAGTGCCGCTTTTTGCCGGAACGAAGGGCCTGCGGCCATCACCTCTTTGCCGGCCAGAACCGAGCTGGGAGCAACTGCAGCCTGTCCTTTTATGACCCCCCCCCCCCGGCAGCAGCAGCCAGAGGCAGGCAAGCTCCGGGGAAAGGCAGGGTGATGACCAGGCCCCTGCTTAGACGCCACAGAGCTCATCATTGGGCTCAGCGGGGTGGACCGCTGTGCTGCAAAGGAGAGGCCAGCGCGAGGGAACTACAAGGAGCAGGGGAAAAGGAAAAGCCCCCTTCCCTTGCACCGGCCACTCTGTTGCCCGTTTTGCCATTGCAGCCCCACGCCAAGGAGTTTTTACCCACCACATGCCCTCGCTTTCCCCCAATTTTCCAAGCATTTCTTTGCCTACCTTATTTCCAGCTCCATCGCGCTTCTCCTTCTTGAAAGTCACTCAATCAATTCCAACTTCTCGAGATCTTTTCCTTTCACGAGAAGTTGGAATTGATTGAACTTTTTTTTTAGGGAAACTTTCATTTCCCTGCACACGCGAGGAGAAAGAAATGGAATGGAGCTGGAAATAAGATAGGCAAAGAAATGCTGGGGGGATTTGGGGAAAGCGAGGGTATCTGGGCAGTGGTAGGTGGGGAAAGGTCTTCTGCCCACAAAGAGAAGGGAAGAAGCTACTTCCCTTCCCCACAGAGAAGGCAGGTGAACATGGCGGGGCCGTGTGCGGAAGGGAGTAGGGAAGGAAGACAGCACGGAAGGCAGGGAAGGGAAGCTCCGGGGACTGTGGGGGGGCCTAGCTAGCCAGGCCGTGTGGGGAAGTAGCACCAATGGAAAGCGAAGGAAGCGTCAGGGAAGCTCCGGGGACCGTGGGGGGGGGCAGCTAGCCAGGCCGAGCAGGGACGCAGCGCCGGTGGGAGGTGAAGTAAGTGGCGGCAGTGGCAGGCAAGCTCCGGTGACCGTGGGGGGGGGGCGCAGCTAGCTGGGCCGCGTGGGGATGCAGCATGAGTGGGAAGCAAGCGGCGGCAGCAGCTTACTTATCCAGGCAGGCAGGTAGGCAGGCAGATCAGGAGCAGTTGGGGCATAGGCACGTCCTCGTGGGAAGGCGGGCAAAGACACTGTGGTGACTATTTGCTTGGAAAACATATATAGGCTGCTAAGCCTATGCTGGGATGGGGAGGCGAGATGAAGAGTGATAGAGCGAGCGGTGGGTGGGGCGGGGTGAGCAGGGGCGGGGCGAGCAGTGTGTGGGCGGGTAGGGGCAGGGCCAGCCAGAGGTGATATTTGCCAGTTCTCCGAACCAATCAAAAATTTCCCTACCGGTTCGTGGTAACCGGTGCGAACCGGCTCGATTTCACCTCTGGTTTTGTGGGTCCTGGTGTTTTCTGTGGGAAACAGGTCCAAATGGCTCCTTTGAGTGTTTAAGGTTGCAGACCCCCTGCTCTGTGTGTGTGTGTGTGTGTGTGTGTAAAAGGCAGCACTGATCACTGATCATAACAGCACAAGAACAGGCACTAAGCACCAGATCCATAGA
>JANHFL010006525.1:256124-278338 GCA_032468155.1 Oxyrhabdium leporinum | reverse complement strand
TTAAGAAGAGATTGGATAACCATTTGTCTGAAGTAGTGTAGGGTTTCCTGCCTAAGCAGGGGGTTGGACTAGAAGATGTCCAAGGTCCCTTCCAACTCTGTTATTCTATTCTATTATATCATCTCCAAGCAAGATGGGTGACACATAAGTTTAATTAATACATAAATAAGATCAGAAAAGAGTATGCAACCCCAGAGTGGGACTAGGAGAACAGAACACAAAGGAAGAAGCAGGGATTTGGAAGGATGTTACAGTAAATTGGATGCTACTTAAAATCTCTGTTGTTTCTAAGTTAGAGCATGGGAAATAAACAGCAAGAACTAAAGATCTGAAGTCAAAAATACAAATCAGAACTGATCCAAATTTAGGTGGTCTGATATTTATGATTGGCAAACACCACCGGAAGGCTAAAATTTATTCAAAAGAACCAGACCCAAAAGAAGTGGGCAAACGGTCTATCATCTATAAAGAAAATATATATATAATTTTCTCAGAAATTCAGAAATCAGATCATGGAAGTTTGATTCAAATGACTTAGATAATAATAAAAGGAGATAAATATGGAAGTGATACCATTGTGGGAGTTTATTATAGATTACCTGGCAAAAGAAAAAGATAAGGGTTTTCACCATCCGATCATCAATTTATCAAAGATATATGTAAACATAATAATGGGGGATTTCTATTATTCTTGCATCTGCTAGAAATGTAACTCTGTCAAGAGTTAGAGGTCCTATAAATTCTTGCACTCTCTCAATGACAACTTCATTCATCAGAAAGTAGCATAAAGAACAAAGGGTTCTGCTATCCTGGATCTGATCCTCAACTGGAAGGAATCATTTGTTGAAGAATTCGATATAACTGACATCTTGAGGAAATGATTAGGTTGTCCTTGAATTTGAGATATCTAAAGGAGATGGAACTAAGAGTCAGGCTGCATATCAGACTCCATAAGAGCAGGAAATGGCTTGAAATCCTGAGGGAAAAAGAGAAACCAGTGGGAAAAGCTGCAAACTGAGGTTGAACATTTCAGAGATGCTCAAGTGAACCCAACTAATCAGGGTTTAGACCAGATGACATCTGTAGTGTTTTCAATGCCCAGAGACTATCGGAGTCTGGATGGGGCACAACAGGCTTCAACTTTCAAGACTGACTGACTCTGGGCTTTGGGGCTTTCTGGATCTGGGCTTTGACATCTTTGGTACTGGTAGTGCACAATCTGGGAGTCCTTCTAGACTCGCAATTCCAGCTTGAGAAGCAGGTGGCAGTTAAAGCTAAAGAGGCCTTTGCAGAGTTTCATGTTGCGTGTCAGTTTCTTGGATCATAAGGCTCGGTTTACAGTCGTTCGTGCCCTGGTTGCCTTCAGATTACTGTAATATGCTGTACATGAGACCCTCCTTAAAGAGTATCTGGAAGCTGCCAATGGTGCAGAATGTGATTGTACGGAAGTTATGTATACTGCTAGGATTGCACCTGTTTTACACCTTTGTTCTTCAAGCTGCAATGGCTGCTGATCTGCTTCTGGGGACTATTCAAGGTGCTGGTTTTGACTTTTAAAGCCCTGCATGGCAAGAGGCCAGGCTATTGTGAGGAACCATCTCTTCCTGATCACATCTATCGATCTCATCAGATTATGAAGACGATAATACGATGATGATACCATTAATATATGTTATGGTTTATTCACTCTGAATAATTCCTTGCCCTTATTTGTTCTTGATTTATAGCTACAGTAGAGCTCAGAACTCCAATTGTAAGTCATTGTGGTAATAAATAAAGGCCTCAATTTTATTAATGTTTTTACAACAATTATAAAGCAAATCCCTGAAATCATAAAGCAAATCACCTGGTTGTTAAGCAAATTCCATTTTGCTGAATGGATTTTTTTTTTTGGTCAGGAACTGGTAAAAAAGCATTTCAAATCATAGCCATGCGACTGCAGCACACTGCAACTGCTTGTAAATGCCAGCTGGTTGCCAAGCACCTGAAATGCAATCATATAACCATGATTGTGGTGGGAGGAGGGACAGCAGCAACCATAAGTTAAATGACTGGTTGTTAAGTCAAGGACTACCTGTACCGCTTTAAGAACCTGAATATCTTCGCTAAAGCTCAGACAATATGGCATAAAGCAAGAAAATATACACAAGTCCTAGGCATCAATCTATTAATGTTATGCACAGTCAAACACTGAGGGAAGGAAAATGTTTTATTGGACCTAAGGAAGAGTTCTGGCTGCTCATCTGCTTCCCAGAACTATTCTTCCAGACCAGTGCTATTCTGGACAAGCTCCCTCTGCTTCCTGGAGAAACTGCTTTACTCTTGTAGAGGCCGCTACATATGGAACTTGGCAGCATATCTGTAGCATTCTCAAAAGTGAATTAATCACTGTTTCCTATGTGAGAGATCCTTATTTAAACAGGTGGCATTGGTAGTAGCAGAACCAAGCATACTGTAGCCACAAAAAGTCACAAAAAGCAAGAATAAGAAGATTCAGAAATGGGGTTTCTAGAGGCAAGAAAGAAAAACTACAGATTTAGGTCCACAAACTGCAGATTGTCATAAGTTTCACTGAGAAAACCTTGAATCTCCACTCCGTAGATAGAAATTTGTTTTCCCTGATGTCCAAGAAACATATAACGGGAACTCTCAACACAATACACATATATATGCACATGGCCTTTTACCCAAAGTTACATATTTACTTACCTCACACTTAGTATTTCTCTGTTTAAAAGAAGGAGAATTTTTCTTAAAAATCTGAAAAGAGGCTAACAGGAAGAGATCGGGAAGGTTGGATCCAGGTCCAGAAAGAGAACAAGAAAGAAAACAGCCCCAGCATTAGGCTGAAGGTCACATATATGACGGTGGTTCTTCATTAGAATACAGATAATTATTCTATTTAATTAGATATCTCTGAGTATGTCCCACCTTGCCAGTATGAAAAGCCTTGACTGCTTCCAAAGGAAGAGATGGTAGATCTCAACAGGCTGCCTATAAACTCACTTATTCTGTTTGTATAGAATAGATGTAGTCAAACTGGATAAAAGTATGCTATATCTCTCTATCAGCTCCTTGACAGTATTGCTAGATCACATTGATCAAAAAATTTCCTGAATTGATTCTGTAGCTTGACATATTTGTTTTAAATACATCCTTAATGTGAGAAGATGTTGTGATTATCCATCAGCAAACCATTGACCTTGCATGCTAACATATATGGAGATATCCTAGAAAGGACCATTCCAATCGGTGGACATTTCTTCTACTATATTTCTACCAACGGCAATAGCAATAATGTCAGATAAAACACAAATGCCTGTATGTTTTCTTTAAAGGTTTTGATATTCTTAGCCAAATATGTTGAATTGATGCAATATGCAAAAAAAAGTAATACATTCAACTGCTTATTGAATGAATATTTACTTAAGACTTGTGATTAGAATAAACAAAATGAATCTTATTTCAGATTAAAGAACTTTTGACATATTTGATTAATGTACCTCTTGAGCTAATGAATCTGTAAGTGATAAAAATGGATTTTCAGATATATAAGCAGCTTCACACTGCTAATAAAGCTTTATTATACTATAGAGCCAAAGAAAAGTCTGTGAGACTGTTTGGTATAATTTAACCCAAAATAATCCAGAGAAAGTGTAAAATATAAATCCGTAAGCATATTAAAGGATGGAATTGGGGATATGTTGTCCCGAACTGGATAAACTCACCCAAAATTGAAAATAGAATTTTCAGCTTCCAAATTATCCTTTCAGAAAACCATTTCAGGTGATCTTTCCTTAATGTGTTTTATATTATATGATTCAAAATTCATTTTTCTCTCTTCCAATACTGAAATCGTATAAATTTGATTAGGGACACATCCATGCAAGATTAGATGCAGCCAGATAGTATTCACAAGGCATGCTTATCCAATCTAGATAAACTAAAAGGCCTACACTAATGAATTAAGGACTATTTTTAAAGTATCTGGAACCTATATATATATTTATTTTCAGAAAACTGATTCCTGCTATTAAGCCACTTTGGATAAATTAACATTGAGTGGAAAAAAGATGAGAAGGTATAACTATTCTTCAAATCACAATTTTGTATCAAAAATTCATTGTGTGCCATTTCCGGTTCACAGATTTGGTGTGTGTGTGTGTGTGTGTGTGTGTGTGTGTGTTATGTATTAAACAAATTTATATAGCTGTCCAACTCACACATGGGTGACTCTGGGTGACTTTCAACATTTAGAAAATATAACACACCATATAATAGGATCTGTTAAAAGAAACACCACACCATCACTCCCCATGGCAGAAACAACACAATCAAATTAGCTACTTGATCAGCTCCATCTTCATTTGTACTTCCCAGGCCAGATATAGAATTCTTTGTTGGCCAAGTGTGATTGGACAGACAAAGAATTTGTCTTTGTTGCATAAGCTCTCAGTGTACTTAAAAAATACATCCTTCAAGAATCATAAGATACAACACTTAGTGATAGTTATAGGATACTCAATAACCAATCAAAAGCCATGTAGGGCTTTAAAGGTGATAACCAGCACCATGAATTGTACCGGGAGAAGATTGGCTGCAACAGAGGACGTGACACAGGCTCAAGTGTAAGCTTGTGCAAAACTGTTTGGGCCACTACATTCTGAACTAACTGAAGCTTCTGAATACTCTTTAAGGGAAGACACATTAAGAATAATGTACATTAAACAGTGGTTATTTGAATTGTGTCTGGAAAAGAGTTGGTACCATTCTTCATTTATTGGGTTCCAATCTAGCCAAAACATTTTTATTGGTTATTTTAAAAAAATGTACAACTGGGTGGTAGCATCTAGGCAACCTTGGACTGGGAGAACATCAGAAAACACCACTGTTGTATCATAGCTTTAACTGGGTGGGGATTTTTTTTCTAGTAAAAAGTAGTGACAGACTCTTTCTCCCAAGAAAATGGTGTGACTTGTCATTCACTGCTTGCAGAATATAAAAGCTGCTGAAAGTGGCAAAGATCATGAAACCAAAGAAAAAACATGTTCCCTCATCTCCATGCCGAAATCCCATACATCACTATGATTCAGAGCTATTTCTCCAGCAGGGATGAATTCTTATGGCCAAATGTATTTTCCAACCGATTCCTCAGCAGAAGATATGAACTGAGATATTAGAATACTGCAACCCAGGAGAGAAGCATTCTGCTCTTTTCTATCACTAAACAATTAGGTCTGAGATCCTTTAATCTAATTTTCATTGAATCATTTCCTTCTGCTGTAAGAGGAAAGGATATTTTGACAGCTCCAGCACTATTTTCTTTTCTTGTTTCCAACTCTTTTTCTCCCTTTTGTTTGATGTTGTTTATTTGCTTCATCTAACCTTTCTAGATGGGATAAATCACAGAAATTTAATTTGAAGATCATATCCCTGGCTGGGAAAACAGACAAGGTCAGCCCTCATCTTGCTGTACTCCCCTCTTCACTAATTGTGTAACAGTCCTGCTTTCCAATTTGGCTGAAATGTTTTACAGCCTAGCTGTGCCAATTCTGGTCCTATAAGGTGTTTGCTAGATACTTACAAATGGCACATTGGCTAGAGGCCAAACCTGTTTCACTGCTATTGAAGGGTAATCATGCTTCATTTAAGAGCTCTAGTAAGTCCCCATAAGTATGAATCCAAAGATTTCGGGAATCCCCAGGCATAGAAAATGCCAGAGCTCTGATTGCTTCCCTATCTAAACTGCAGCCCAGGTTGCTGTGCCATTTAAACCAAACCATGTGCTGATTTCAAAGGTAAGTTTAGCTGCTGCTTATTTTTCTCATGTCATTTGTGCAATCAGTGCAGTACCAAATAAAAAGTGAAAGAACTCTAATCCAGTTTCATGAGACTAATTTACTAGTAATAAATAACAGCTGGAAGCAGGGGCAGCCATAAAATGAATGAAAGATATTTGCAGAGAATAGAAGATGCCTTACCCGGTCTCTGATTTAGTTTTGTGTTATCATTATTTGGCCAAATTTGCTTGGCTAAAACGGCATCATCAGGAAACCTAATCAGAGCAAGGGCTAGGCTCATTATATAGCCAACTCTGATTAATTGCATCATAAAGCATCGTTGTCATGCTGCCTCCAATAACTATGCGAACCGAGCATGCTCTGCCATAATGCAGCACTTTCCATTGAGGCAGCAATGCCCTCCTTCTCAAGATCATAAGGCTGATTTGCCTAAAATGAGCAACAAATACTCATTTGGAGAAAAGCAGAGAAGTTGCTTTTCTCCAGCAAAATGGAGTGGAATGGCCTCTCAGCACTGGGAAGCAGAGAGTCACTTCTTTTCACTGTGATGCCCAGAAGGAGGGCTCTGATCACCCCCTTGTCACAGCCAATGCCCCTACTGCCTACGTGCACTTGTTATTAGAAATAGCACATCAGAACTAGTGAAAAGAGCATCTGTGAATACGGACAGAAGAACAACTGAAAATAATAAGTAAATGGGGGGATTTTGTTTGAGAACCATCATTTTAGCTCATCCCAACTAGCTTTCCCTTCTAAAGCCCAACAATCAGCCTCCCAAACCTAAATATAATAAAGTGTGATGGATGATTGACAAATAATAGCTTGATAAATTAAGCTATAAACTTTAACTCTTGAGAAACCTCACAATGATTTTCTGGAATCAGTCCTGACTGAGCCATCTTCTAGATAGAATCTAGAGCCCACCCCCTGCATTTCCTGAGTTATTTACTGAAAAACAAAATTTACATTTTGTAGAACTAAACATTAATGTTGTTTAATGTCATATGCTTCTCTGCTATCCTTAGGAAGCCCTGTAACTGGCATGCAAACAAAGACTCAAAAAAGGAGTCTATATCAGTTAGAATGCTCATTAACCAGACAGTAGAAAAAGCTGCCTGCGGAAAGGGAGAAAATAAAACAAATCCATGTTTTAAAACACAAGCTATGGAGAAATGAGAAGGGCAGGCTGTTAACATAACCATCCCTCCATATGACACCTTTTTAAGATAGGCCAGATCAAGTGCAGACTCCATACGCAAAGCCAGAACTCCAGTTACATGCGACAGTAACAGAATCTTGAAAGTCTAAAGGCGTTTTCCCTTTCCTTCTGCTTTTTATACCAAAAACAGTCCCGATTCATATTTTTCTAACTTCCTTTTCCAAAGTTATCTCTGTGGTTCTCTACACTTGGGGTGTCAAATTCACGTTGTCATGGTGGCATCATGTGACGTATCGGGGACTTTTTTCCCCTTCGTTAAAACAGGCGTGGGAGTGGCCAGCGCATGGCTCATCCAGCCCATGGTCCAGGAGTTTGACAGCCCTGCTCTACACCATCTGACTTGGGAGGAAAAGAAATATTACCAAATAGAAGACCTGGTGTCAATCTGCTAATTTCTAGAACAACCTCCACAACCACCTTAATAGATACTTTTCCCCACTAAAATGATTTGTGTACATTTTCATTGATTGTTTAAAAGCATATTACTTTCACTATTTTCACTATTTCTTTATGATAACTCCTTGTACATAGAAATTAGTTTTTAAACCAACTAAATCCAAAGGCTTTTCTAGTATTGAGCTAAAATCTGCAGACGGAGAGGTGGAGAACACCTTGTTGGTTTCAAGACATTACCATTTCAATTTGGAAATGAAACCTTGAACTTTTGCTTCCATTTTATTCCAGAACATCCCAAGAAATGCTTGGATGTTCTCAGGAGAAGAAATCAACCACCAATTTCCAGGATCCAGAAGAAACCCCAAGACAAAGCTTGCTTTATTCTTTATATTAATTTTCTACATTAACCACCACCACCCAAACCCAATTTTGTTTTCCCAGTGGAGAGCTTTCCTCTAAATTTTAAGCAGTTTTCTCTTTGTCTGTGCTCTCAAGGTCCCTGGCTCAAGATGAGATGAATTATTACCCAACATATTGAGATGGAATCAAGCTGAAGAAGATGCCTAGAAATTTTACTGCAAGGTATCAGAACAATCAACTCAGACGTGCTGGATGTTGAATCAGAGCCTTAATCTTAGGGCTATCAAGAGAACCTGCAGGGAGTAAGTAATAATTTCTGAGTCTTTCTTTAGTGCTCTTCCATCCATCCAGCAGATGAACAAAAGAATCAAGTGACTGCCTTACCCAATAAGGTCCCGTCTGACACTAATTGCTGATTGGGCTGGGTTTTCATTCCTGGAACTGAGTGTTCAGCTTGGATTAAGTTACTGTAGACTTGGAATCTCTACTCGAGTCCTAGTAAGGTGCTTGCTTTACTCTGCCAAGTGGCAGTCAGCCCTGACACACACATTTACTTAGTGGAAAAATACTGACTAGTATAGTGGCATTCTCTTTGCAATCCAATACAACAACAAGAAAACAGCTTTTATTACCCACCGAGGAAATTCTTCCAACGTATATATATTTTCTGAACAAGCGCATCTAAAAACATGACAGTTTGGCACCACATAAAAGCCTAAGGAGACTGAGAGTCCCCAAAGCAAGAAGGGAAACAAACTGAACCACCTCAGCATTCAGAACTTATAGGGATAAGCAGATGGTTATAAAATGGCACAGTATGCTGTACTGCACAGCAAAATGAGTGCATCATTGTCTGTTTTGCCTTTATAGCAACATTTGCCAAAGCTGCTGATGTTAAAGAAGGGACATTTTAATCACCATTTGTTATGCTTGGCTTGTTTGCTTCTTTATTTAATTTCACCCTGCTCTTTGACTGAAGTCCTCAAAGTGGCACCCAAAGTTAATAAAATGCTATTCGAATATTAAAAGCCATAAGGCCATTAAAAGGAATAAGGCAGATATCCATTGAACTCTAACTTGCAGAATGATCCTTCCTTCCTTCCTTCCTTCCTTCCTTCCTTCCTTCCTTCCTTCCTTCCTTCCTTCCTTCCTGCCTTCGTTCCTTCCTTCCTTTCCTTCTTTCACCATAATATTATGAAACTTGGTGTTCTTCTCAGTACATGAATAGTCTCATTATGAAAATGGTTGCACTTCATCCAGTAAGTGTATTTAGGCGTTATAGTCAGGTGACAAAATCAGTTCTCAGGGGACACAAATAAAGGAATTCAAGGCTTATGTGCATCAGATTCCCCAGCAAAGTAACTTGAAAATTTACATTTTTTTTTCTTTCTTATGTACTCAATGATCATAGCCATAGCAATAGCACTTCGATTTATATACTGTTTCACAATGCTTTTACAGCCCTCTCTAAGCAGTTTACAGAGTCAGCATATTGCCCCCAACAATCTCGGTCTTCAATTTACCGACCTAGGAAGGATGGAAGGATGAGTCAATCTTGAGCCCATCAGGGTCGATCTCCTGGAATGAGCAATGAGTTAGCCTGCAGTACTGCATTCTAACCACTGCTCCACCACGGCTCTTCATATTAAAGTAATGTAATTGCAACCCGCAAATGCCCATGGCATGTACATGGCTTTCTTCCAAATGAGAGATCCATTTTGTGTTATACTGGTATATTTTTCCAACTTTAAAACAAGCTGCTTCAACTTTAAAGTCATATGTCATCACAAAGCCTGATACATTTGACAGGCTCAATAGTTTTTCTTCTTTAGAGCCCTTCATCTATATGTTTTGGAAACAATAACATTAAAATGATGTGCTGCAAAGCGTTATCTGAATGTTACTTGTGACAGATACTGGACTGACTATGTTAAACATATTAAACCTCTAATGTGAACTAAATTTCTGGTAAAATGCTCCTCTGAGATCCAGTTAAAAATAGAATTGGAATGACACAAATTAACTTGTCCATTCAGCAACAGCAAGCCCTGTTAGCAATAAACCAACTTACCTTCAGAAACAGACTTATATAATGCAGTAAAAACATTATGTTTGGTCTTGCAGTAACTGCTGACTTTACAAACATTACTTATTTGAGCTCTGCTGAATATATTGAATTAGGCGATATCTTCAAATATGGGAAACCAATGAAACCATTTCTTGAAAAAAGTTAAAATAAATATGGATGCTTTTCCAAACAATTCTTTTTTTCCTTTTCTGTTAGGAAGAATCTTCTGATTCTCATTCTTATCCCCCCAAAAAGCTTTCTTCTTTGCCAAAAACTTGATTAACTATGGATTTACAGAAGCAAAGTTCTTATAAAATTCAAGGGCTGCCTGGAGATCATAGAAGGATTCTTATAAAAGAGAATGTGTCTAGAATGAGGAATGATAACAAAATGGAAAAACAAAGCCTTCTCATCATAATCTGACTAAAATGGAACAATCTCTGTATGGTAGGTATAAATGTACAGCAAATACAACACCATAGCAAATATTGCTTTTGACTTGTTTTACTTGTCTCCATCATATGGAATCAAGCTGATAAATTCATTCAGATTCAAGACTGTATCACTGAAGCTAGTGAAGAATATTTATTTATTTATTTATTTATTTATTTATTTATTTATTTATTTGTTTGTTTGTTTGTTTGTTTATTTATTTATTTATTTAACATTTTTAAGCCATCCTTTACCACAGGGTAACATCCTCTCAGTTCTTAAAGCTGCCAGATGCCATTTCTAACAGCATTAAGGTCATCATAGGGGTCCTGACATCTTGATGTATTCCTGACCACACAACTTCAGCATAGATAATGAAATTCCTCCAGGACAAGAAGTCTAAGGTAGTCCACTGTCACACTAAAAATTACCCTGGCCAACTCATGAAACCAGCAAGACTTGACAGTGCAATAACAGAATTCCTACACTATCAGACTCAAGCACAGCATCAAACACCCAACAGTTACCAAATGGTCAGATTGTGAGTGAGTTGGAATTTCTATAGACCAGAGTTCCACAACCTTTCTGGCTTTGCGGACCAGTGCAGGGGGGGGGGATTCTGCATGAGTGGTGAACTTGCATAAATGGAGTGCATGTGCACAGGCTCACCTGCTGCTTGTGAAAGAGGAGGGGCGCACTCACCTTCCACTTCGGGTGGCCCAATTTTGACCCAGTAGTGGGCCATAGCCTGGGGGTTGTGGATCCCTGCTATAGACTATGGTCACATCACCATTCTGCAGTTCTCCTGCTGCTTCAGAAATCCAGCAGACCCAGCTGGGAGAGGTCCCCTGTCTCTGTAATACATGGCAGGTCGGTGTGCTTTCAACCAGGATTAAATCCTGGATAGCAGAAGTTTTACCAGCAAATGCTGTCATCAAAAAGCAAGCCCAACACCATTGCTGATTTCCTTGGTTGGGCTGCAGCTTGAAAGAAAGTTGGGGGCGTCTTCGGCTCCTTCCATCATTCCTTTTCTTCAGATACTGACATCCCAAGTCATAAAGAATGAATTTGGTATGGAAATAAACTGGGAGACATACATTATGCCAGTCATAAAGTGCTGACATAACATATTCATATTGCTTAAGTTCCAGTTAATATTTTGCTATAGCATTTTATGTAAGCTGAAGTTTCTGCAGTCTTCTAAGGAAGCCTTGAATATAATTCAATGCAGTAATCTAAATGAGAAGCCACTAGGCAATAAATTACTATAGCAAGGCTATCTCTATCCAAGTCAAGCTACAGCTGATACACTGCTCAGAGCTAATGAAAAGTGCATTGTGCCACAGAGACTACCTGTGATCCTAAGATCAAAAATGAATCCATAGGTACCTCCAAGTAATACAGTTGATCCTTTAATGGGAATGAACCCTCATTCAGAACACAGTGGACTCTACTCACATGGATGGATAAACCATCCTTTAACAGCACCTCTCTCTTCCGTAGTCTGAACTTTGTCCAGTTCATTACATCAGACTGACATTGATTCAGCACTTCTACTGCCTTCTTTCAATCTGGCAAGGGCCATGTGGGACTTGCTAACACTTTGGAGAGAAGGATTCCAGCTCATTTCTATCATGGGTGTTAATTGTGTTAGGGTTAGGGTTAGGGTTAACCCTAACCCTAACCCTAACCCTTAAATTGGACTACATTTCCATGAAAACATTTCTAAATATTTAGTTTTTCTTCCATGAAGCTAAAAATAAACTGGTAAAACTATCATATATGAAATATGCAGATGTATTTTTAACATCAATCTTTTTCAGAGAAATGAAATTTCCTGCTCTAGTAAGTCAATAAGTACAAAGAGTATTTTACAGGATAATCCTAATCCACAAATCAATGTAAGTAGCAGTTGTTATGATTATTAATACTATTATTTCCATCTGTGCTGTGAATCTCAGATCAATGTAACTAGAAAAAAAAAGAATACGATGAAGTACCAGAATTCATATGTACATATTAGATTAGAATCGGAAAGGGGTTATGCTGGAAGTTCAACTAAATAACAACTACTTTCCAAAAACTAACTAGTAAACTTGACAGGGATTGGGACCTTCATCCTAAAATTCTTACAATGGACTCTCATGTCTCTTTATTATGTAGTAAACTGATATCTTCAAATGTTAATGATAAATAATGTCATAAAACTATGAGGACGGTATCTTTTAAGAAATTAGTCTACCCAAGAGATTCTTGACTGAAGCCATGGAGATTCTCAAGCACAATGTATAAATAACATGAGGGATTTGAGAACAAAGATGGGCATTTGGATATTAAGACTGAGGGAAGCCCCATCTCCTTTCTTGCATTAGTTTGTGACAGCCAGAACAAGGTCTGTTTTGAATTAATCACCCCAACCTGAGGACAAAATGTAAAATGCAAAATTAATACACATACCTTCTCCAAAATATTTTTTAAAACTGTATAGAAAGGAGAAATCAAATCTTCTTAGCCTCTATGGCAAATCAAGCAACCCAAAGCAGGGAAAGAGGAAAAAAAAGAAAAAATATGGCATTTGATTGTAAAACTAAATGAGAATAAATTGTTCAGGAAAAAATGGATGAAAACTAATCAAGGAGAGAAGCAATCTAGAATTAAGGAAAAAATTCCTAACTGTGAGAGCAATCAACCAATGGAACAGCTTGTCTTCAGAAATTGTGGGTGCTCCATTACTGGAGGTTTTCAAAAAGAGACTGGACAACCCTTTGTCCGAAATGGTATAGGGTCCTCTGCTTTAGCAGGGGGTTGAAGTAAGATACCTTCCCTTCCAACTCTATTATTTTATGTTCTATGTTTATATTTCCCACAATTTTCTTTTTTTATGAAATAATTAATACAGTATTTCTAGTTTATACCCTAAATGACTACCATGTAAACTAGTGTATGCATGTCACACATAGTTTATATGCTAGTTAATTAGGGTACAAACTGAAAATATAAGTGCTCCTGAGGGAAAAAAAAAAGGAAATCAAGTGAAATATAAACATGGATATTCTTTATTCCCTGCAAATGGTTGCTTTGACCACTACCATACATTCCATAGAATCTCCATGAAACAGTTTCTAGATGCTACTTCCCAAACTGGGAAAATATCCTTATGGAGATAAAAAATGAAATTCTCGCTTGTTTTCACAATTTGTTCGTTCTCAGACAGCTTTCATTTCTTTTATGTCAGCTTGTCACAGATCCTGCCATTCAAGATGTGTTGTGTGCCAGATTCTATATCACCTGTAATTAAGACCAACGCTTCCCTTATTGTGGGTACCAGCTAATTATACTGGGTCATCATTTTTCTGACAAAGGCAGAGAAGTTGTTGCCAACAGCATCTGTGTTTCCTCACTTCTGAGACTATGTAGGATATTATCATTGTTCCTACTGCTCTTGCTCCTTTATTCATTTAAATTTGAGACCCCTCATGATGAAAGCTGTCTTAATCAAGCTCACTATATTTTGTTATATTATCATTATCATTATCATTACTATTATTATTATTAGCTTTATTCATGAAACTCAGTAAACTGAACATTCAAAAATGTATCACAAATACCATTGACTGGTGCTAATGGTTGATACAGGTTGCTGCCAGCGTCCTAGGTATCAGCCAAGTACCTTCTTAAGATGTACGATGTTCTCAGTAGCGCAGTTCTTTGCAGTTTCGCTGGTGTTATTGCAGGAAGCTGCAATTTCTTAATGTATTTTATAAAATTCTTGAACATGGTACCAAGTGCCCCAATAACAATGGGTATCGCTGTTACATGTTGTTGTTGTTGCTATTTCTATTGTTATTATTATTTCTGCTCCCACGGGGTTTGGCAGGTCCTCTGAATCTTGACCAATTTATTGCTGAAAATTAGACTGCTTCTAGAGAAAAAAAAAGAAGAGATAAGAAAAATTCAATTTAAACAACTTGCTACATAAAGAGCATGAGAACACATATCGTACTGCAGTCCTCCTCCCCTTCCAGTTTGACTTAGGACCTTTGATTTTCTTTTGCAGAAATAATTCTATAGAGAAAGGTCACTTCAGCTGTTATTGCTCTCTTCTCAGGAGAGAGATAATGTCTGGCTTTTTTTTCAAAATGGCTCTTCTAGAAACAATGTACTTAAACATCCAGAATGCCAAGGACTGAACAGAAGGATGGGAACCTCTTTCTTGCTATAGATACCAGCATTAAAAATGTCCTTTTCTTACTCCAAACCCTATTTGCTCCTGATGCTTGTTTCTCATTGAATGCCATCATTTACATGCAGCGTGCGCGCCTGGAAACAACTAAGAATCAAGTCATTGCACTCAAACTGTGTTGTAAGATGGCCAAATGGTCTTGGGAACCTAAGAGATTAAGATTGTAATGGCCACTGTGGTCTCTTTTTCTGAACATACAACATCCATTCACCTCAGTGCTTTATCATAGGAATGTTGTCCCATTTCTTGACAATTCATTTATAGGAAAGTTAATGGGTGAATCAACACAGACATATCCAACCACATGAATACTGGTGGATGAGCCGCAGCAATAAAACAGCAGTTTTATTATCTGTTATCCAACAGGAGGCCCGTGTATATTTCTACTGTAGGCATCCTATTATGATGGATAATATGGGATCGTGTTATTTTTTTCTGATACATATCTTACTAAAATATGTGACATGGAACCATTGCATTAATATGCATATATCCCTATCAGCTATATATATATATATGTCCCATTCCTTCAACTTTTCCTCTTGAGTACAGAATATATGTTAAGGACTATTTTTCCACCCGCTCTTTCTCTCCGAGGCATAGCACAAAGCAATTTTCCTTCACAATAACAGTAGTGATAGCAGCAGAAATCGGAGCTTAATTCCACAATTCAACTCTATCGTGTTTGTAGTTTAACAACCAAGTGACAGAAAGACAGTATAGCTGCACTATATGGCTAACGTTATGAACTGGATAGACTCAAATTCTGCTCACGTGTTACCAGATATGCTCATTTACATACATGCATTCCAATTATAGACCTATAAATTGAGTTCATGTATAGATACTATGCTGAATGACTTCCCATTTTTTTTCCAGAACTAAGGCAGAAAAGATTCAATGGCGGGTTAGCGGGAAACCCAAACAGGATTGGAAGCTCATTCCAGATCAGTAGCATTTGTAGTTATTTCAATAAAGCAAAAGATTATCATAAACGCTGTTCTTTTATCTTAACACATGTACTTATATCCATATTTTGGTTGTTTAGACAAATAAAAACAGTAAGTATCACATTTCCATTTCACAGGAAGACAGATGAGGAGGAAACAAAACAAAGCGCTTATTTTCTCTGTTTTGATTCTTTAGCGAGTATAATCTTAGAAAAGAGAAAGTGAATGAAAAACATCTTAAGACACACCACCTGTAATTTGGTTATATAAAATATTATTTGCATCTTATTTTAGGATTGATAGTCTAACTTGGTAAAAAAGAAAGAGAGAGAGATTTATATGAACCTTCCAATTGTGATTACCATTTGTATTTTTAGAGGTGCATTTATGTTATTTTTTTAAAAGATCCAAAAACTTAATACAATCTGCAAACCAATCAGAGCTTATTTTTCATTGCTGTACAGGTTTGATAAAATCAGTTAATCAATTAAATGTTGCTACCCTAATTAGTTTTGAGATTGCTTGATCACACCCATGATGAACTGCTTTTGTGACTGAAACTATAGGGCGTTATCTGCCAACAAGTTAATTGGGATCTCCTCAAAACATATGATAACTGTCAAAAGGTTGATCTAGAACAGAAGAAATCACATATGCTTCTCCTAGATTGGCAATATTCCCAACTTCATTGTATCCTTAATTTTTGTTCCTTTGTGCTATGACTGAATAAACTCAGGTCTTCTTCATGTACAGTATATGGCAATGCTTCTCAGTATAGGTAGACCTCACTTACAATCATTTGTTTAGTGGCCATTCAAAGCTACAACAGCACTGGAAAAAAAGTGACTTATGACCAATTTTCACACTTATGACCATTGCAGCATCCTTATGGTCCCATGATCAAAATTTGGGTACTTGGTAACTGGCATTTATTGATGACAGGTGCACTCTCATTGAGTCATATGATCAACTGTTTTAACCTTCCCAACTGGCTTTCAACAAGCAAAGTCAATGGGGGAAGTCAGATTCACTTCATGACCGCATGATTCACTTTGCTGCAATGACTCACTTAACAACTGAGGCAAAATTGTTGCAAAACAAGGCAAAAATCACTTAACAACCACCTTGCTTAGCAATAGAAATTTGGGACTCAACTGTGGATCATAAGCACAGGTCTACCTGTACTTTTTCTCTTTCCATTCTGCTGAATTTTGCTTTTAACAAACCACAAAATACTTAAGAAAGAAAACATGAAAAGTTCTAGAGTATATTCAAAAGGCAAGAAGAACAGTGACATTTTCCTACCATTCATATATGCAAATTGCTGAAATGTGTGCGTGAATTTCAATAAAAGAGCAGAGAAATACCTCTCTCCTGCTTTTTATTTTCCAACATTGGCTGCAAATGCCTTAGTGACACAAGATTTCAGAGATAGTATAGGAAATTATTATTATAGTTTTCTAATAAAGGAAAATGAAAATAGAGAGAGGCAGTACAAAACTCTCTTTATTCAATGTATTAGTTGCATGTAGGATTTTGATCTGGGTGGCAGGTAAATCTTCTGCCCCATTTGCATTGTATAGTGCTTCAGCCTTCCCCCAATTATTTATGCTTTCTGCAAACAGCCAGGCTCGCTTACACTGACTGTCCTCTTCACTGCCAATAAAACTCCTGTGTTGAAGCCTGTTACTAAATGTAGGTGTTGTTCCAGCGAAATGAAACCTAGAATCACTGCAATATTTATCACAAAGGCACATTTCCTCATTATACTTAAGGTGAATTCAAGTGTGGTGCCTAAAAGAAGATGAGAATTCTATGCAGATCGCTCATGCAAACACACACACACACACAGCTGCTCTAGCTACTTTTCCTACCATTGATATACCCAAAGAAACTATTATACCAGGAGAACACATCACACAAACGGACGCTTGCATGTCTCTCTATATGTAAGCAGCATCTTTCCTAATATGTATTCTTTATGGTTATGACAATAACCCCTGGAAATAAACAGCAAGATCTAAGATTTGGAACATAAATATTAAATATTTCCTATAATAAGCAAATCAGCACAAAGAAAATAAGACTAGATAAAGTTCTTTGCACTCCATCCTTTCCCCATAGGTAGCCAGAACAAACAGGGAGGATAACCTAAATATTTATTAGTAAATGAATTGGCCACTTGATAAAGTCAAAAAGGACTAGCCTATCATATTAGAAAAGTAGACCAAAATGTGACCTTGATCATATTGGAACACCAGAAAATCTTGCACGTTGCAAGTTGATTCATTCTTATAGCCATATGTAAAGAGGTAATGAACATTATGGGTGTTTTCTTCTAAGACTGGCTGACATGTAAACTCCTGGGTCTCTCATACCCACTTCAAAGAATAGATAATGTTTTAAGGAAAGTGAACTCTTCTCCAACCTGGATCAATGTCATTTTCTAAATTAACTGGCTCAAGAATTGATTCAAAGGTCAATAAATCATTATTTATTTATCTATCCATTTGTTCATTTTAGAGCTTGCAGTTCTGTTCTTCTGAACACAAAGAAAAACAACAGAAATACAAAACACGAAATAAAGTTGATGAATACTAAAATGATTCGAGACTAAATGTCTGATAAAAGGGATGCATCTTCACTAATATTCTAAAGGCAGAATGTGAATTTTCTATTTTGTGTTATGGTGGACACCAACAATTCATCCAAGCTCCCAAATTCAATTAGGTAAAACAAACACAAGTGAAAAAAGGTCACGGCTTTATCAAAAGAGACTGATTTCATCTTCCTAAGCACATACATATGATAAACAAATTTTCCCATAAGCTGAATGTTTTGCCTGTAGGAAGCAATGGAGAAGATAGAATCTGAGAACCGTGGATCAAAACATCTGCAAAACAATTTGTGCATTAACTGTTCCATGCTCAGAACAGCTAGCCTGGGGTGGCTCAGGCTCAAATTGGGATATATGGGTTGATCAACCTATAGAATAAAACAGTTGTTTAATTCTGGTTAAGGATAAAATATGGTTGCCTGGACAGAGGAGCATGTTGGCGTGAGGGTTCAGATGCTGGGCTTGTCGATCAGAAGGTGAGCAGTTCGAGAACCAAGTACCATGTGATGGGGTGAGCTCCTATACTTGCCCCAGCTCCTGCTACCCTAGTAGTTTGAAAGTATGCAAATGCAAATATATATCATTGGAAGGTAACAGCATTCTGTGCACCTTAGCATATAGTCATGCTGGCCACATGCCCACAGAAGCATCTTTGGACAATGCTGGTTCCCTCGGCTAGTAAACAGACATTAGCACCAACCCTTAGAGTTGGATGTGACAGGACAGGGGAAACCTTTATCTGGACAGAAGTGTTTAAGGAGGAAAAGAAGGGGGAAAGGCCAAGGGCCATAATGTGGGAAATCAGGGGGCTAAAGGAACTTAGAAAATCAGAGAAGGTAGACCAATAAAATATGCTGCACTGGACGTTTCTTAGAGAGCAGAAGTGATTGCATGCTCCACTCTTGCCCTAATCATCTGATAAAATCATTTCAAGATTCCTGTTTCCTGACCAAAACACAAATAGCAAAAATGCTTGGGGTTTTGGTTCCACCAAACTGCAGCCAAACCAGGCTAGTTCATCAGAATTTGTTTGCTTCAGATTCAGAACAAAAGATATTTTTCATTTCACTGACACTCCTAAGTGGACCCTTCAAATGGCTCATTTTCAACCAAGACTTCATTTGCCTCTTTCTAAACAAATGGTCATTTCCTTCTCCTCCCCCCCTGCCCCCATGGATTAGTTTTTATCTTCCTGACGCAGCAAATGGCAGTCCCAAACTGACCTTGTTTGGATTCAAAATTAAGCTGACTCAAGTATGATTAGTAATTGGATAGGAGACTATCCAGGAATATCAGAATTGTAGGCTAGTTGAGGAAGTTGAAAAGTGTTCCCAACGATGACAATCCTTAAGTAATTTCTGCAGTTTTGCCAAACATCTGCATGAATGGGTCTATGGATTCACTAGACTCCCACTTATTTATAATAAAATAAGCAACCTTATGATTTAAGGAAAAATAAATTTTGATACACAGATGGTAAAATACAAATAAATAGTCATAGGCAGATCTCTGAACCGAACTATTCCAAGCTGGCTAGGCTACTCAGTACATACAAATATAGGATGCCTCAAGCTCTTCATGGCCTCTCTGAGAAAGAAGTACAGTTTCAACAGTGCTGTTTGTAACAGACATGGCTGTCAAAAAAACAACTGGAAACAGCCCAACTTTCCTTTGAAAAGCAGAATCCTGAAAGCAGATTTTTGAAGTCAATGACTGGCATACATGGATATGAAACCCTGCAATATTCTGTAGAGGCCCTTTTTAGATTATTCCCCATGGCAGTTGCCCCACAGAGCACCACTCATCTGGAGGAGCTCGCCATTTGTAACAACCTCCTACTGAATATAATGTCTCCCATCTGTTTCAGTTTGCAGTTAAAGAAATTAAGAGGAAAACATAAGAATAATAGGCAAGTCATTCAGCTAATAAAAAATTATAATGACGTGAATTTAGTAGCCTTATGGGTGATTCTTAGCCTGCAACAGGCAAGATTTCAGTAATGCTGCTGTTATTGAAGTGTACAGAGCACATAACAGACAGATTCCTCCCAGTATTGTTTTCCTCTTTTCTCACCAAACATTATCAGTTCACAGCAAAACATCCATCCACATCTTTGATGGAGATGAGGTTGGGGAAGAGACACAATCTGACAGATGGCTAGACCAGCAGGTTGAACTGCCAAAGCTCAGTCTGGTTTTGTGCAAATGTTTTGTGCTTGGGTATTAGGCAAATGTACCATCTTGTAATAGCATTCATTATTTGCCTTAAAAGAGTTGGGCTATTAACCAGTCAGCTGGTAGACTGTTTCCTTTTGGATACGGATTTTGGGCTACTCCAGAAGAGAGATAAATTCAATGCATCACTTCCCACAGAACAATCAGCAAAGGTATTCAGATATCAACAACCATCCTCAAATACAATTGTACTCAATTATATCTATGGGTGACTCTACTTTCTTTAATGGAGTATCTTTCGTGATAGTTATAAAAAGATAGCTTTAAGAAAGATCAACACCACTAACAATGCTTTTTCTTCTTCTTCAACTGTTTGGGGTTCTTGTAACATTCCATACACACTTATGGTCCTTGAGAAGTAAAGTCTGTCAACATCACTGTGTGGATCAAGATTCACTGTCAATATTTTTATGATCTTCCTATCCAGCATTTTTACATCAGCCTGAGCCCAGCGCAGCTGTGTATAAATTACTGCAAGTGCCCAGATGATAATTGCCTTGGTGGTATTTTGGACTTTAAGATCTTCTTTGTTCTTCTGATGTATTCCTTACTAACTTTCTTTTTGATATTCTTGATGTTTTCAGCCTGTTGGATGACCAGATATGATGATGATCATGAAGTTGGCGATGATGGTGGTGGTGGTGATTGGAATCTACAATTAAATTCACCATCAAAGGCTTAATTATTCAAGTTCTTAACCAAAAATTAAGAATATAGGCAGTTCCAAGCTTGCTTGTAAAATTAGGGTATTCGGGTCTGATCAAATTTTTCAAATATTAGGGTATAATGATGGATTTCTTTTCCCATAAGTGGTCAATTTTAATCTGCAAGTTCTAATGTTTTGCAATGTTTTTCTTCATTGCTTTTCCTGTCTGTTTGAATTTTAAAGTCTCATGATCTAAACTTGCTCCTTTTCCAAAATGTTCTCAGTTGATGACCCCGGTGGTTATTGCTACATTCAAATTCAAACATCTGGCAAAGTTTCCAAAGAATAATATTGGCAACTCAGTAACAATGCTGCTTATAGTTGATGCTCTTTGTAGTCGGCTTGTGAAATTTTGCTGCAGCCACTGATCAAATGGCCAATTGTTTCTTCCTTTTCATTACAAAGCCAACATTTACTGTTATTTGTTACAGGATTAATATTTGTTTTCATCCAATTAGTCAGCAAAGCTTGTTCTTCAGCCACTAAAATAAAGGCCTCCGATTCTTTCTTTAACACTCCTCCTCTTAACCAGCTCCATGTGGGGTTTTTATCAGCTGTTCCTTCAAGTATTGATTGTGCATTGGCTTGTTCTTCCAATTAACAAATCGGTTTTCAATTGTTTCCTTTCTATACTTAGCTGTCACCTGTGCTGTTTTCAAAAGCTTTCCTTGATTGACTTCTTTCAATAAGGGCCCTTTGCTTTTCTTTGTATAATCATTGAAGCCGTGTTCTTCTTCCTCTGCAATTTGTTTTACCTGTAGTTCTCTGGAAGGAAGGAAAGGTTACGCATATATTTCTTTCTTTAGTACTCCTGATTTTAACCAGCTCCATGTGGGATTTTTAATTGGATTTTCAATCTATATCCTTCAAATTTGCATTGGCTTATTCTTCCAATTAACAAATCAGTTTTCAATGGCATATTATTTCTCATTTCAGGTCCCTGAGGTAATTGTTTCTTTGGAACATGAGGTTCTCACAGTAAGTGAAGGACTAACCTTGACTTGATGAAAGTCAGAGATACAAACAATCTTAGGGGGAAAAAGAGCAGGATGGACAGAAATGAGAGAGGGAGAGAGAGAGGGAGAGAGGGAGGGAGAGAGGGAAGGAGGGAGGGAGAGAGAGAGAGAAAGAGAGAGAGAGAGAGAGAGAGAGAGAGAGAGAGAGAGAGAGAGAGAGAGAGAGAGAGAG
>JANHFL010006525.1:244513-256024 GCA_032468155.1 Oxyrhabdium leporinum | reverse complement strand
TTTCTCAGAAAACACGACCCACCCCAATAATAAGCCTAACCCTACTTTTTGGGGGTGGGCCTAATTTTGCCCTACCCAGAAAATAAACCCAGGGGGGGATTGGGGGGGTGGGGAACTGTCCAGCTGCAGCTGCAGCACACTGGTCCCTTGGGGAAGCATTTACCCAAAAGCCTCCATTCCGATGCTGAAGTTTCGGAATGGAGGCTTTTTGGCGGAGAAAAAAATCTATATATAGGGAAAAATTAACACTTCTTGGATAATCATGATGCTCATGGTAAAGCAGTCATCCAGCAATCCAGAGCTGCATAGGCCATAAATTATTGAAATAGGTATTTAAGCAATGCCACTATCTAAGACTAATACCTACCACTTTGCCTGGATTTCCTACCTGATTTTTCCAGTGCAAACATCTTCACAGTTTCTTATATGAATTCTGGCAGAAGAAATTGAATTAAAAGTCAAGATATTTTCCATACTTTTTGGTTTATACAGGTGGCTATACTTCCCAATATGTATTTTAAAGGAAACTAAACCAGACACTCGAAGGGTTGCCTGGTTTGAAGACAATTGCAGATGACATCTTGATTATTGGAAAAAGGAACAAATGATCCAGAAAAAGACCATAATCACAAAACCCAGTTTTTCCTCTCAGCACTGCAGAGAGATCATCAAATTAAACCTGGAGAAAATGAAATTCAGACAATGATAAGGGACATACATAGGATGTGTCTTGTCAGCTGAAGGACAGAAACCTGATCTTGGCAAGGTAGATGCTGTTCAGAACGTGCCATCAACAAATGATAGACCAGGAAGCAGCATTTTGTGGGATTAATAAATTTCCTGGCTAACTTCTCCCAACATTTGCCAACTGAAGCACAACCATTAAATTAGTGAAGACCAAACAAAATCATTTGAGAAATTAAAGTGATTCATCATTCATAATCCTGTCCTAAAATATTGCAATCTGGGGAACAGCTGACTTTACAATGTAAAGGATCTCAAAAGCAAACAGATGTAACTCTTTCATAGCAGCAGCCTGTTAAAGGGTATGTATGGATATAGAAAGGAGGTGCGACAGCTCAGCTGTTAAAGACACTGAACTTGTGCTGACAGCCAGGGTTCAAGACCTGAGCTCCATGCGACAGGTTGAGCTCCCATTCTTGGCCCAGCTCCTGCCCACCTAGCAGTTTGAAAGTATGCAAATACAAGTAGATAAATAGATACCACTTCAGTGGGAAGGTAACAGTGCACCCTTAGTATATAGCCATGCTGGCCACATGACCACAGAAAATGTCTTCGGGCAATGCTGGCTCCTTTGACCCAGAAATGGAGATGAGCATCGTGCCTTCAAGTCAGGGAAATGTTTACCTCTTTATGGCTACAGAAAAAAAATTGCTTTATTTGTAACAGAAGACTTTTGTCAATATTCTTCTAGACATCAAGTGATAATGCTTTCTAATCACAAATCTTTAGCAACAGTTATAATGAAACTACTTCTTATTACACCTAAATACTTAACACAGCTGTCCTCATCCTCACAGAATATCAAATAGAAATCAGATAACCATGGAGAAAACTCTAGAATTGGCAGACGACCTTGGTCTTCCCTGGGTAA
This sequence comes from Oxyrhabdium leporinum, assembly GCA_032468155.1. NCBI lineage: Eukaryota > Metazoa > Chordata > Lepidosauria > Squamata > Cyclocoridae > Oxyrhabdium > Oxyrhabdium leporinum. Next base: position 254,409 of record JANHFL010006525.1, on the reverse strand, counting down.
CTGCCAGGACACCAAGGAAGTCAATCTCACACTGGTCAAAATGACTTTGGTCGGGATAATTTGGAACCCTGAGAGTAACTATAAGAGAAGAATATATAGAGACTACACAACAGAAGGTATAGTTTCTAGTGACAAAGCATATGATGTCATAAAACCCAGGTGTCTTTGGGAGCAAAATTTTATTTTCAGAATCATTCTTTATATTGAGGACAACATTTGTATTTCCAGCCAATTAAGAGTTTCCTGTGAAGGGTTCAGAATCACCCTGAGAGAAGCAGACCATTAAAGGCATATATAGAAAAGCTTGTTGCACACCACCCACAGTCACCTTCAGTGAGATGGGCAGCTATATAAATTTGATTAAATAAATAAAAAGTTGGGGATCTGCCATTCTTGCTGTTGATTTCAACAGAATGAAATCTTATTGTCATACAGAAGACAGGCATAGAATGATTTAAAGAAAAACTATATATTACTATTCCAGTTTCATCAAAATCAATAATCCACAAGAACTGGAGAAGGGACAAAAAAAACAAAAGATAGACTTTATAAGAGTGAGATACATCAAACAGCAACAATACAACTAGTATAATTCATTTAGAGTGGTTTTGCAGTGGGACTTTCTTCAAGTTAACTCCCCCACACACCCCAGCATATCCACAAAGGCAATATCTAACCTTGGTTTGTCTCTCCTGGGACATAAAAATGTTCCCTCACAACAGTTCCAAACAAATCCGGTGCTAGCTCCAATGATTACAGAAGCACTTAGACAAGAGATTGTACATTATCACCGGGGAAGAAAAAACCCTGAGTATTACCATTCAGCCAGAGATGTGAAAACATTAAAGAAGGCTTTCTCTGGGTGGATCCAGGCTGTAGATAAACACTCACAGAGAGATATATGTCCAACTGGAATTGTGACAAATGCAATAACTTCCAGATCTTATGAGGTGAGCATTCCTGAAGGCGTGTTTGCTGACTTAATCACAGGCATCTGCTCTCTTGCAAGCAGAAAGGAGAGATACCAATCACAGCAATTGCTAGCATATGTAACACCTGAGGCTGACTCACAAGGAGTGGAAGAAAGCCAAGGTTTTAATCAACATGAAAAACAGATCAAGATGTAAAGCTGTCCAAGTGTGGACTTCTTCTAAAGAAACCAACTTATCTCAAGAGCTGTATAACTGATTTCATTATAGTGATGTGATTCTATCAAACTCATGTACCGGTGATCTCTGATCTTAGGCAGGAGAACATCTGAAGATGTTAATGATTTTAAAATAAATTACAGGAAGTTTTTGTTTAGTGACCACAACTGAGACCACCAACTTGATCATTCAGCAAAGCAGTCACTAAGTGAAATCGCAAATGTATGATCTTACTACAGTTTTTCTTTGCTTTACAAACCTGCAAAGGCCATAAATACAAGGATTGATTGCAAAATAACTTTTTCGTCATTGTTCTGTGAACAATCACTAAATTATGAAGTTGCTAAATATAGCAATAATTGTTTCAATTTCAAAATCTTATCAAAAAAAAATAGAAAAAACAAATTGTGACTAGGGTTGTGCCCATATGCCATCACCATTACTATTTTCCTATTTTCTTCTAATTTATGGGCATTTCAGATCTTCTCTGCTCACCTCAGAGCATGTACTCCAATCTTGCTCCATTTTTTGTCCTTTACCTATGGCCTTAGGAAACCAAAATATGTCTGCTGCAAAATGCTTCCCCAACCTTTCCTTCCTATCAGTGGACCTAGAAAGCGGATGTGATTAATAATTGCTCAGTGACTAGTCTGCAAAAGCACACTAAGAACTGATCATCAAGCTGAGATTGTAGCAGATGTCATAAGCACTCAGCCATTACGTACAGCCAAGGGAAAAATGTAGTATCATATGACAACCTACCTGAACCAGAAGATGCATTTACAATGAACTCTTAACATTATGAATTATCTCACTGATCAGAAGAGCCATTTAGAAATGGGAAGTTTAAGTTCCCCATCCTGATTTCAAAAATAATAGGTGGTTATTTTTCAAAAGCATGTAGATTTCAAAGAAGCCGATATAGTTTGGGTACCAAAGTTAAGCAACCATCTGCTCTCTATTACTTGCCTGAAACTGAACAAGTATCCATTGATTCAAGGAGTTATAGTTCAGTGTGGAGTTAATTTATGTACCCATTGTTGGTTATTTTGAATGAACTAGGATTTCCCCCCTCCCCCATTAAAATTACTGGGGAAGGAGCGATTTTTGCCCTTCAGCAGGTCATAAATGTAAAAAAGAAAGTTTATCATGCATTTCTTGATTTAGAAAAGCATATGTTAATATGAATAGTCTTGAATGATGGGACATTTGCACAATTATGAAGTTGTGGCTGAATGTGCTAAAATTGGTGTATTTTGGAACTGAACAAAATCATGAGAATAAATGGGTCAACACTGAACAGGAGTAAAAGAAGAATAGCAATAGCACTTATAATTCATGGTGCTTTACAGCCCTCCCTAAGCATTTTACAGAGTTAGTGTATTGCCCCCAACAATCTGGGTCCTCATTTTACCGACCTTGGAAAGATGGAAGGCTGAATCAACCTGAGTCAGCCGATGAGAATCAAACTGCTGAACTGCTGAACTGCTGGCAGTCTGCAGTCATAGAATTAGCCCGCAATACTGCATTCTAACCACTGCTCTTAATCTAAGAAGTATGATGTTTAAAAAATGTACTGTATGAGATTTAAAGTATTTGCGTATAAATGTATAACTAAAGTGATAGTTGTGTTAGAAGGATGTTGGCCAGGGTGTGAATGTATGTGTAGTTTTGTATTTAGACAATGTTGTATTGTTTGGGAAAGCAAATTATTTGCAACGAATGTCAGATTGTATTATCCACAAGGAATGTGCTTGTAAGTATAATGTAACAGTAACAAATAAATGTATTTTATAACGAACAGTTATATATTATACATAAATGTAAAAAAATCTAGCAGAATAAAAATGATGTTGTACATTCTTTTCTACACTTTGTATATTGGTGCTTATTCCTCAATGGAATAATATGATGGTCGAACATAATGTAAAAGAAAACCATATCCTTAACTGAAAAACCTGCAATTTCTATGATTTCAGAGTATTCTATAAAGATACATACTAGTGTTAGTCAGAGTTAACTTAACACTGAGCTTCATTCATCCGCATGTTTCTATCCCCACTGAGTATTGTTTCTTTTCTGCATTCATGCACATGTTCTGCTTCTTCACATCTGTCCTGCTTTCTTGCAGATTGTCTTGTTTGCCACAACGCTTACCTAGTTCTTGATCAAAACTTATCACTGCATAATGCAACAAAGACTTTTGGGGTTTTTTTTTCCTCCAGTTTGTCATAGAGACAGATGCTGATTTAGATTCAGAGGAAGTGATTAACTCAAAGACATGCAGCTGGCTTCTGTGCCTAAGGGAGGCCTAGAATCTGAACCTCCACACTTCTAATCCAGCACCTTACCGCTGCCCTATGTTAGTTCTTTCCATGTGCCCATATATATAGTACACAGAAGTCATGTTGAGCATTCAGAAATGACAAAATGTAGCAGAGAAAGCTTCAGGCGAAGTTCTTTTTTTAATCTCCTTGTCTAGCGGCTTCATCTGGAGTGACTGGTGCTCGGAGAAAGAACAAGCTTCGCAAACAGAAGGATGAAGTGCAGTCCATGCCATCTGCAGATAAGCTAAAAAAAAAGACAACCTGCCTCATTCCTGCAGGTCAGAATAGTCAATGCGGAGTTAGGTGGACGAGGCAAGTTCCTTGTTCTGAGCAAAAAACAAAATTCCTAAATTTAAATGTTACAGATATATGAAAGTCACAAAATCCCTCAGAAATGAGACTGTATAAAATCATTCTTCATAAATCTTTCGTTGTATCTTCTATTTTGATTGTTTACCATTGTAAAGTCATTGAGTTTGTTCTTCCTGCAGAAAGTTTGTCCAGATGCATCATTTGTGGTGAATCAAAAGACCAAGGCATGGCAGAGATCCGTCTTGCTGGTGTGCATTTTTACTGTAACATTAAAAATTAAGGTGCCTATCTTAGCCTTTCATTGCCACGTTTTAATTGTCATTTTAGAGTACCTACAGATAGTTCTTGACTTACAACAGTTCATTTAGTGACTGTTCGAAGTTACAAAAGCACTAAAAAAGTTACTTATGACCATTTTTCACACTTATGACCATTGCTGCATTCCTACAGGCATATGATCAGAATTCAGACACTTGGCAATTGACTCATATTTATGACAGTTACAACGTCCTGGAGTCATGTCATCAACTTTCATGACTTTCTGACAAGCAAAGTCTGTATTGTAGACTGTGCTATTTCTCTGTGTCACATAATAAATGTGGGTATGTGGGTATATGCATATTTATTTATTTATTTATATTTTTGTCATGTTTATGTAGTGTATATTGGAGATGGTAACCCTTTGAGAACTGTATGCAATGGAATTTCATTTTAATGTGTGCCTATCAGTGTACATTTAAAGTGACAATAAAGTTATTCTATGTCTAAAGTCAATGAGGAAGCCAGATTCATTTAACAACCGTGTTACTAACATAACAATCGCAGTAATTCCCTTAACAACTATGGCAAGAAAATTCATAAAATGGAGCAAAACTCACTTAACAAATGTTTCATTTAGCAACAGAAATTTTGGGCTCAATTGTGATCGCTACCTGTAGTGTTTTGTTACTATTTGTGTGGATATTGTTATTGCTGTTATCATATATAAAACATTAATAGAAATTACCTTTTTGCCTTTCCCTAAATTTAGTATAAATTGCGGGAGAGGGATTTCTGGTGAGGTTTTGCAAAATGTGAGATATTTATTGTTTTGCAGACTGCCATTTGTGACATTCTGCAACAGTAATGATAGGAGGATACAAACAGCAAATGTGTTACTGGGAGTTATTGTTCCTTATCTTGGGCAGGGGAATAAACTAAGTCATTTATGCTTCCTTTCAGTTCTGTGAAAGGCAGATAACTGTCCTTTTCTAAAAGATTTTGTGATAAATATCAATCTTTTCAGCCTACTTAAGGAAACCAATTTTTTTCCTTTTCTTCTATGGAAGGTCTACTCCCAATTTCCCTTAATTTCATCCTCATTACTTTCCAATCTGTTACCCAGAACAATTTCATTCTGTGGCAAATTTGTCATTAAATTAAAGGCTGAAGTGAGTGTTTAGAGTTAATTAAATAAATCCATAACAGACAACTTACCATGACGAAAATATTCCTCTCTTCTTTAGCTCCATCTTCTCATTTCAAGTAGGAATAATTTACTAAGACAGTTCATAAGTCACCAAATTCAGTTCATTCACTGTCAGAGGGTGGATCAAATCAGCTGCTACTCAAGGGTAATTCACCGTCAAAAATAGAAGCAACATTTAAATCCAAACATTTTGTTAATAGAATATACAATGGAAACAGATTCAGGAAAACTAAATTTTAAATATTTTGTACACAAAATGCAAAATGGGAAGATGATGATGCTTGAAAAAAAATCACAAAGGCAGTAAAAAGGAGGCTGGCAGAAGCTAGGTGGCTAGATACTATCACTGGGGACACCATTGAGGCCGTTATGGATAGACAGTCCTGGTGAAATGACCTTCATTGGTCCCCACTCAGAAGTGTCTGAGTGACTGAACAACAATAACAGCAGGGTGCTTTCCTTGCTGAAAACATGATAAAAACCAAGCAAGTTAGATGTTGAGCAGGTGTTGAGCAGTCTTTATTTTGGGGGCTAACTAAGACGAACCAGAACATGTTTTCTCAGGATGTGGAGGGCACACTTACTCGCTGAAAATGGGGTTAAGGTTATGGTTTTGATTTAGTAACACTAATGTAATTACTGTGCATGTAATAGCATTCCCCTTCCATTATATTAAAGTGACAGTTAAACACATGATTTGGAGGCTAAGACTCTGGAACCTGGCAGTCCCATGTGACTCAGGACTGAAGTGAAATAGCAAGTGAAGTAAATTTGTAGCTTAGGTGCAGCAGCAAGTAGCTATTTGTCATTTGGTAATAAAATTCTGAAGATAAAGATTGCACAAGTCTACATAAGCGGTACCACAGCTTTAAATAAATCCTGCTTTGACATGGATTGAATTAAAGGTCAAATAGGAATTAAGGTCTCAAAGACAGAGCTCCTTCCCCATCTCTGCTATAATTCAAACACTGCTTTTGGCCTAGCCTACCTTACAGATTTCTCCTGCTGACCATGTGGATGGTTTCGTATCATTTTCTTGACAATGCTATGGTTATGCCTTTTCTTTCTTATTCTGGAATGTTTTTGAATTCCCAGTTTAGCAATAGCTAAACTTAGACTTATGTAACACTTTACAATGCTTTACTGTAAGCGGTTTACAAAGTCAGCATATTGCCATCAAATAACAATCTGGGTCCTCATTTTACCCACCTGGGAAGGATGGAAGGCTGAGTCAACCTTGAGCCTGGTGAGATTTGAACTGCCAAATTGCAGGCAGCCAGCAGTCAGCCAGCAGTCAGCAGAAGTAGCCTGCAATATTGCACCTTAACCACTGTGCCACCGTGGCTCATATATATTTGTTTTTACAATTTATTTAATTAAATAAAAATATATAACAAGGGAACAAATGGAATTTGCCCTTTGATGGAATGCAAATACCTATTATACCTAAATACAGTATATACACTCTGGAAGAAATTTGCTACCTGCTTAATTTTATGTTAATGTTAGTGTTAATAGTCACTCGATTAGGTTAGTTAATGTGATTTTAAATTCCAATGTTATTTATTGGGAGAGTAAGTGTCTTTGTAGATGTGGAGTAAAAAACAGAGAGCGTTTTGAAGGAAATTCCCCTTCCACAAATTCCTCAGAACTTTGTACTGTCAATACTGGACCCATACCTTTAAGTTAAGCTATGTAAGGTAAGTAAGGAAAGAAGCCCTGTTTTTCAGTTCTAGATCAGGGGTGTCGAACTCATGGCCCATGGGCCAGATGTGTCATGTGCTGGCCGTGACCCCGCCCAGTTTAGCAAAGGGGAAAAAAGTCCTGATACGTCACATGATGATGCAAGTTTGACATCTCTGCTCTAGATCATTTTCTTATCCCTATTATCCACTGAACTAGTTCTTTTTGATTCCTGATAATGCCACTACTGGAAAGAACTAATAATATTTAAAGCAGCTATGTCCAGCCCGCAGGCCATACACGGGTCTGAACAGCTAGCAATGTGGCCCAAGATTGTAAACTTTTAAAACTATTCTGGGATTTATATACATTAACTATCTGACATATATTGTATGCGGCCCAAGACAGTTCCTCTTTGCTCAGTACAATCCAGGCAAGCCAAAAGGTTGGACACCCGTTATTTAAAGTGCTACATAGCAATATTTTATTATTGTATGCAATTATTTAGTATAGCACTCTGGGAAAGCTACACTCTCTGAAAGATACTTTCTAAATACATACTTGAATTTGTAAAGGAAGTACCTTTACAGAAATGTAATTTTAAATGGGATTATATCAGGTTTTTATCACACAGAAAGGCAATGCATATTAAAACTCTGCCAGCAGAAAGTGAACTGGTGTTATCTGTCTGAAGTACATGCCGAAGTTCTTTCACAATTTTGCTTAGTTGTTGGATCAGCATAAATATTTGGCTGACTCTTTTCTATCTGATAATATGTGCATACACATTTAAAAAAAGGAGTGGAGGAAAACGTAATGCATGAATGATAGTGATATGAATTAAAAGGATATCATTAACGTCCTTGAAAATACCTTTATGCTTTCATCCTTCAATTTAACTAGTTGAATTATTTTTTTCTCCAGTGGAACTAGTGAAGTTTTCAAACAAACTGAAACCTTGTTGCCTTTTTTAAAAAACTGAAACTGCACCTGCTATGACAATTTTCAAGGATGTCAACCTCTCCCATCCATCCTAATTGCTGTTGTGCCCTCGGGAATAGCACCAGATTAAAATATAAATCCTCTAATTTGCCAACAAATACTTGGCAGCATTTACAGCTTGGTGAAAATCAAGCATTGGGAGTACTATTAAATTTTATGCTGCTGTTTGGAACCTGACATCTGTTCACATTTACTGCTGGGAATTGATGATATGTTCATTGAGTTGCCATATTCCATTACACAGCAGTTGTTATGGGCTCTCAAATCCCCAGTGGTTAATTTCTAAAAAAAGGAAATGCCAGCGGTTAGCTTTGGGGGTGAAGTTTTCTGATTAGGAAGCCCTTCCTTTACTCCCTGATATATGCTGCAGATTCTCTCTGCTTTGTCAATGGTGTGTAAGAAATACACTGTAAGCCTGCCTAGGGCATTTTTGTCTGTTCCTAAATCATCTTTTCCCGAAACTAAACTAAACCTTGGCATAGAAAATAGATACAAAGACTGAATCCTGGAAAGGTCTGGTATAAAACTATAGTGCATAAAATAAAGGGAATGTACCAAAGTGCTTCGGTGATCTATGTTGAACGTCTTCTGGCTTCCTCCATTCCCTGAATGACATACTACATAACCCGAGGCATAGTTTCCTGTTTCTTCATAATTTGTTCACAAAAGCCAATAAAACAAGGAACAGATCATGAGGATAAACAAGGAGTTGCCATGGAGATAATATGCTACCATTTTATGTTGCAGTTGAAATTGCATATATTTGGCATGCCACACAGGGCTCCAGTAGACATAAAATTCTATATAATTTCTGCATCCCCCTGAGACGCTTCCTAAGGAAGCCTACCTGCTCTTTCTTCCCATTCAGAAAGGACTGGCGGTTTGTTCTGGTTGAGAAATACAAGGACAGCAACTCAAGCCTGCCAAAACTCGCTCTTTTATGTATCTGTTCATCCTGCAGGGCCCTTGCCCTCTTTGGCATCCGGCCCTTCTATCAGCCAGTTCTGGGCCACTCACTCCCACTTCTGCATTTCTAAATGGAAAAGGAATGAAATATGCAATGCTTTCTGCAAAACCAGGCTGGAAGTCATTGAAGGCTTACCCAACAGGTCAGAACTTCCTGTCCTTAGTTATGTAACTCTTCAGTTCTGTATAGAGCTTAAGAACCAGCAGATACATGCATCGGGTGAGGAAATGCTGCATTTCAATAAAAGGAATTACTTGAGATTCAGAAGTCCAGATTAAGGAAGGAGGGAGCTACCTACATAGCAAATTCAATGCACGTACATGTTGGATAACTGCAAGTAACTTTCTAAGCATAGGAGAAGAAAGTTTGGAGGATCCACACTGTTGGGGGCAATATGCTGACTGTGTAAACCACTTAGAGAGGAGTGTAAAGCACTGTAAAGCGGTATATAAGTCTAAGTGCTATTTATTTATTTTATTTTATTAATTAATTTATATTGCTGCTATTCACCCATGGCCACTCGAGGTGGCTTACAGAATATAAAACATTTAAAACAATAAAAACTAGCAAAAAGAATCAAATAAATTAATAAAGTACAATATAACAAATTCACTCCCCAACTCCCAACCCCCGCCCCGACGATAGTAGATCACACAAGCCATTTAATGGGCTCCATCCTGCTCTGGGTTCCCCAGGCCTGCTGGCAGAACCAGGTCTTCAGGGCCTTCCGGAAGGATATTAGAGTAGGGACCATTCTAATCTCTGGGGGAATGATGTTCCTGAGAGAGAGAGCCACCACAGAGAAGGCCCTTCTTCTGGGTCCCACCAGGTGTATCTCCCTCGGGGATGGGTCCCGCAACATTCCCTGCCTCACCGCTCTGATGGGTCGAGTAGATGTGACCAGCAAGAGATGTTCCCTCAGATAACCTGGTCCCAAGCCATGAAGGGCTTTAAAGGTGACAACCAGCACCTTGAATTGCACCCGGAAA
>JANHFL010006525.1:227728-241007 GCA_032468155.1 Oxyrhabdium leporinum | reverse complement strand
TTCTAAAGAGCAGTCAGGGTTGATCTCCTCTAAGACTGACCAGTTTGATCGCCTTGCAGTCCAAGGGCCTCGCAGGAGTGTTCTCCAGCACCATAGTTCAAAGGCCTCAATTCTCTGGTGCTCAGTCTTCCTTATGGTCCAACTTTCACAGCCATACATTGCAACTGGGAAAACCAGAGCCTTGCCTATATGTACTTTTGTTGGCAGGGTGATGTCTCTGCTTTTTAATATGCTGTCTAGATTTGCCATAGCTTTCCTCCCCAGGAGGAAAGCACTTGTAGGTGCTCCTACCTACAAGTTACATTATTCACTATTTCTTTCTGTACTTGTTGTCTGTTGATAACAACTTCAGGCATTTGAATAAAACTCTCACTATATTGATGGATTGTTAGATCAAAATATTACCAATTTCTTTGAGGCTCTGTTTCTTAATTAGCTTTCTAGACATACAGGACACATGTACCATCTCCAGGCACCTGTCTGGACATATTTATTTAGATCTCCTATCAGTAACCAACTTATATCATTGCCAACTCATAGAATAACTTAGAATGACAGGATTGCAATATTCTAAGTATTCTTTTCTACGCTCCAATCCCCATCAGTTGTTTGGATACAGTTGTACTTTCAAAAACCATCTATTTGAAAACAAAATTGGAAATAAAATAAGTATGATTTTATAAAGTAACAGTTTACCAAAGAAAGCAAAATAGAAGATAATTGTCTGTATTTACTGATTGTTGCTAATATATTGCAAAACTGATAAAGGTTGAGGCTAGCATCCAAAGTTACTAGAGCCAAATCAAATTACAGATATGCCTCTATGTTCTATTAAAATAAAACAGTTCATCTGTTTTACAGTAATTTCATGAATTACATAAAATGTATTGAAGTGACAGCAACCCAATTCCTGTTAACATCCGTAGATTAATTCTGTATTCCTCCATGGTCAGATGGGGGTGCTATAAACCAATTTTTATGGTTTTAATTGCATGTTTTAATTATAAAAACTGCAAGTATTTTATCTCTGCTCTTTTAGACTTTGGAGTAGCTTCTAACAGTCTACAATTTCTGTAACTTATTGTCTATTAAGCGTTCCCATTAATTAAGTAGCATGCAGTTTTGCATGTTTAATGCAGTGAAACACCCATTAAAGATTCTTTAAATTCTTTATTCAGAATAAACTTTGTTTCAGACCCATCATTCTTCAAAGTAAACCTCTCGGTTCCATTTAGACAATATTCAAGGCATGCTGCTAGACAACCCCATTAGTCAAGAACAGGTCTGATATAAACTTAATTTCATTCAAATTCAGGAATAATCTATCTTCCAGCAGCTCTGATCCTTAAAACATAAGTTTTGCTCTATCTTCACTTGATCCACACTTCAATACCATTGTCCAATGTTCCTGGTGCACAGAAAAACAAAAAAGAACATTTTTCTTCCACTGCAGAACACACAATGACAACACTCATCTTGATGGCCCTGTCTTTTTCCTGGTCCTTTAAATGTGGCAGACATTTTGTGAATGTCTGTGTTCCCATTAAGCACAGTGTTGTGCTTTCCTACAGCCACTGTTCAACACTGGCATCGGTTGTTGTTGTTGTTTTTTATTTGATGAAATATAATACCCCAACATAACAAAATAATGATAGTGATATTAAATCAGTGATAGTACATGATTTAAAAATGATGCAATACTGATTAAATTAATGGACCACTAATGGACCGCTATGAACATAGTATACTTGGATTTCAGCAAGGCATTTGATAAAGTAGACCACAATCTACTTGTTAGAAAGTTAGAAAAATGCAGGATAGATAGCATTAATGTCAGATGGATCTGTAACTTGCTGACAAACTGTATTATATGTGTAGTCCTTAATAGATCTACATCTACATGGAGGGAAGTAAACAGTGGGGTACCCCAAGGTTCTGTCTGAGGCGCAGAACTCTTCAATATCTCCATAAATGATTTCTATGATGGGATAGAAGGGGAACTCATCAATTTGTAGATGACACCAACTGGCAGAAATAGCCAACATTCCAGAAGATAGGTTCAAGATCCAGATGGAGCTCAACAGACTTGAACACTGGGTCCTATCTAAAAAATAAAATTCAGTTGTGAGAAAAGTAAGGGTTTTATATTTAATCAAGAAAAACCAAATATACAGGTATAGAATAACTACCTAGAACTAGGCTCAACAGCATGAGGTGTGAGAGGGATCTTGGAGTCCTAGTGGACAATCATTTCAATATGAGCCAGCAGTATGCTGCAGCTGCCAAAAAAAACCCAATGCAATCCTAGGCTGCATTAACAGAGGGATAGAATGAAGATCAAGTGAAATGTTAGTACCACTTTATAATGCTTTGGTAAGAGCACACTTAGAATACTGCATCCAGTTTTGGTCACCGTATTATAAAAAAGATATTGAGACTCTGGAAAGAGTGCAGAGAAGAGCAACAATGATGATTAGGGGTGGAGGCATATGAAGCATGTCTGCAGGAATTCCTAGTATAGTGAAAAGAAGAACTAGGGATGACATGATAGCAGTGTTCCAATATTTGATGGGTTGCCACAAAGAACAGGGGGTCAACTTATTTTCCAAAGCAACAGAAGGCAGGACAAGAAGCAATGGATGGAAACTAGGAGAAAAAGAAATGAGGAGAGAAGCAATCTAGAAGAAAGAAAAAATTTTCTGACAGTTGCAACAATTAACCAGTGGAATAGGTTTCCTTCACAAAGTTGTAGGTGCTCCATCACTGGAGGTTTTTAAGAAGATATTGGACAATTATTGTCCAGAATGGTATAGGACCCCTGCTTTTGCAGCAGTTTGGACTAGAAGACCTCTGAGGTCCTTTCCAACTCTGTTATTCTGTTAACTGTAATCCATCTTACATTTAAGAATGTGTTCTTGAGCTAAAAGTTTGATTGCCCCATAAAGATATGCTTTTGCAAAAAAATACTCCTTAATAAGAAAATGTTAATGTTAACTTGTGACTAAAGTAGGCTCATGCAGCTGAACTTGAAGACACTTCTGAATAACAAGAGAAGCTTGATAAGGTTTGATTGCTATACATTAATTTGTGGAAGTTATGCATATGGCACTACATCTGTCAGAGAGATTGTGTAGATAAGTTTTTTTGTGTGTATGATACAGTGTGTATGGGACAATAAGAAAATACAAATAAATATGAAATAATATGAAAATCAGAACATGGACAACAGGCTTTTTTGTAATTTTATTTTATTTAAAAAAGTTAAAATACAAAATTAAAAAAATAAACAAAAAAGGGAAAAGGAACATGGACAAGACATTAAACAAAAAAAGGTGTATTAAAAAAAACCCCAAAATACATAAACACATATTGTCCCCCATAGTTGAATACTGATAATATTGCATCAATATTAGTTTTTCACGCCTTGAGAAACAGCCTTCTCCCCAAATTTTTTAAACTTCTAATTCTATTTGCAAATTAATCTGTCATCTATCTACTATATTAATGACAAGATTGTTAACAGGTAGAGCAACAAAAGAAAGCAAGAGTAAAATTTTAAAACCCTTTGTTAACAAACTATTACTGTATACAACTCATAGAAAATTTACCATGGCCTATTATATATTCCAGATCAACCCAACAGTTAACAGTAATTTGTCCTGGATCAAATATCCACATTTGTTCTTAATACCGTCTCTTATCAATTGTTATCTCTTATCAATGTCTTAGCAAAGAAACAATGACATTTTGTATACAGAACTGGGCAACAGTATACAAAATTTCATTGGTTCTTTGGGTTTTTCTTTTCTTTTCCTTGATTCCTTGTTACACTAAAACCAAACAGCAAAATAACACAGCGTTTGTGTGACTGTTAAAATTGGGAGAGGGGAAATTCTAAATATTTTTAAACATCAAGATTAGAAAGAAATGAATAAACTACTTCCCAAAAAGTACAGATATCTGAATAAACTGAGGTAAACATTCTTACATGGGTGAGCCAATTAATATCAGTTATGCAATTTTAAAACATATTTTCCTTCATAAATAGCAGCTCTGACTGTTTTTTAATGGAGTATATCTGTGTTATATACCTTGATTTTTAAAACTCCTACCATGCCATCCACAGCTCTGTCAACTCCAAGTTCTGTGATAAATTAATACTGGAGTTATTATACCCCAAAATACTATTGTTTTAGCAACATGCAAATTGGTCTCTCTCTCTTTCTCTCTCTCTTTGTGTGTGTGTGTGTGTGTGTGTGTGTTTTGTAAGAGAGCTTACCATTCTGTATACTATGTATATCATAGGAATGTGATAAAATGGAGTCTACAGTCACTTCGCCTGCAAGAGAAAGAGAGAGAAGAGTGTGTTATTTTCAGTCTGGGTGGGTCAGGGTTGCCTCACTAATGAGAAAATGTTGGATCATCTTTTGAGTAATTTATACATGTTCAGGCACAGAAAAAATGCTGACAATAGAAAAATTTAATTCACCCTGTGCTAACAATTTATTTCCAATATGAAATGTATTCAGATTTAATCATCAAGAAACCTTTGCTTTTTAGATAAGAATGTTCAGGCCGCGCAAAGCTTTCAATGGGTGCTTCAGTTAAATGAAGCTTTAATCAAATTGCCCCACTGAAATGGATTCAGGCTTTGAAGCATGCAATCAAATCAGGTGGCTTTCAAGGTCTTTGTAGCCTTTGAAAGCAAATGGCAGATTCGATGTCATTTCTGCTGTTCCCAGTGCACCATGTTGCAATTTTATTTATTATCATTGCATTATTTATTTAAATTTATCCTAACCATCCACTCCCATAGACTCTGAGTGTCTTACAAATACAGATACAAAACAATCAAAACTGTTAAAAATACACAACACCGCAGGCAGCCCTTGCTAAAACAATTCTAATAATAAACCAATCAAGCCAAACAAGGGGTTTCACGAAGGCATCACTTGCATATCTGGAGAAATCAGAGGGGAAAATAAATGGTGCTTAGGCTGTTGATGCTGGCATGAGTACTACCCTATATGTTTTATCATGTCTTCTAATTCTATGTCTACCCAAGCTCTTGGATAGATAGGCTATGGCCTTCATACATTTTCCAGTAATCACTCAGCTCCATTCAGTTACCCAGACTCCACCCCGCAAGGGATTATGGGGTCATTAAAAGATGATGGATGTATGAAAGGGCGTCAAGCTAATATTTATATTTAACATTTTCAGACTCTACTCTAAAGGATTATTTTTCAGTATTACACCTAATAGAGCCCAAAAAAGACCTATAATGAGGGTTGTGAATATGACCAATCAGCATGCCTATAATACACCAGTGATGTTTACAGAAGTATAGGATATCAAAATTTAAAAAGCAAAAGCAAAATCATATTCAATCCCAAAGTGGATGATCAGACTGGAGGCTAAAATAAAGAAATTTACTCTGCTAGTAATTTAAAAAACATAAAAGAGCAAAAACCAAAGAATGTAAATAACAAGACAAGCCTAATACAGATATATTGGCTGAGCACCGGAAAAATTGAAAAAACTTTGAAAATCATAAAGCAAAAAATAATCGCAATAGGTGAGAAAACTGAAGCACGAATCATCCACTTTAAGCAAAACCATAATTTCAATCAAACCAAAGTATAAATGGTAATAAAAATTCTGAAAATGGAAAACCAAACTAAAACCAAATAATCCAGTTTTAGAAAGATCTATAGGACACTCACAAAGACTGTAATAAAAATGTTGGATGGATAAAATAATTTGAAAATGAATTTAATAAAAGTCAAATAGAAGAACTAATAATAGCAGCAGGAATAATTAAAAATTGAACAAAAATGATTAAAATATGAACATCTCAAAATGATTGATTGCTTAGCTTCTGGCTCAAACATTTAACTAGTGTACAACCAATTATACGCTTAAATGAAATATTGTATAAAGGAGATTTCAGCAACTGGTAATAATTGGCAAAACTTATCTGATTCAAAAAGATCCAATGAGAGGAACAATCCAGAAAACTATAGGTAGATAACATGCTTGCCCTTGATGTTTAAATTACTCATAAACATAATAGCAGACTCTAGATTATTTAGAAGAAAATAACATTATTCCAGTAGAACAGAAAGGAAAGGAAAGATACAAATGAACAAGTTTTAATTCATAAATTTGTTTTGGAGAATTGCAAAAGCTGAAAAACTCAATTTGCATATAGTCTGGTTTGATTATAAAAAAAGTATTTGTTTCATTGTTCCATAGTTGGGTCATCAAATTTTTGGAAACAAGTGGCACAAATAATAACTTTAGAAACTTTACAGAAAAACAATGAAGCAATGAAAGACAGAATGGGTGGTAAGAAATGAAAAATATGAAAATATGAAATGAAAAAAAATATAGGCTTGTGGACATTAGAAAAGGTATCTTCCAGATTGACTCATTATCACACTTATTAGTCATCACTATAATTCCGCTTTTAGTGATGTTGAAGAAAACAAATCTTAGCTATCAAAGAGCAAAAAAAATGCTAATAAAATCTCATCTTTGCTCTATATGGATGATCCGAAGCATTACAGAAAATTGGAAATTGAAATTGTGAGAATTTTTAGCACAGACAGAGCAATGGAATTGAGCCTAGAGAAATGGCGTGCAGTAGCAACAAAACCATAAACGATAATGAATTGAAATGCTGACTGGCCAAACCATCAGGATAAAACCTACAAGTATCTGGTCATTTTATAGCTGGATAACATCAAATATGAACAGGTTAAAAATTAGATTAGTAAAGAATAAACTAATGAAAAAATTGCTAAAGACAAAACTGAATGGTGAAAGCATCATCAAAGTCATCAATACCTGAGCCGTATCGGTCACATGATACACAGCTGGAATTATTAACTGGACACAATCTGAACTAGCTAGTTTGGACTGGGGAGGAAAAAAGATGATTATTCACTATGCATTGCATCCTTGTAGTGATACTACAGATATATTACAGGGACAAAAAAAAAAGTATTTTAGGGCTGTGACTCTAAGCAGGGAGAGAGGCTCCAACAGATCTCAGAAACAACAAGAGTTCTCTGTCTAGAAGAGTTCAGTGATAGGAAGAGCCGAGATACTATGCAGAACCCTCAAATTCCCAGGCCTAAGGAAGAGATTGAGAAAGGCACAGACCACCCATGGGGGTAAAAATGGGGTGGTTTTTTAATTTTATGTATTTATAAGATACAAATATTATATTTATCATCTAGTAAAGTGATATATCGTTTATAGATATATATCCCATATTTTGAGGTTTTATACATGTTTACCATATCTGGTAAAATGTTCATTCCGTTTCATGGCATTTCCAATATTTGCTAATATATGATTTATCTATCCTGATGATTATTGATAACAGTTAACTAACATCTGTAAAATATTTCATATCCATTTTATTTGGGGCTGTAACTTGGAGTGAATTTTATAGATTTAGTCCATAATTTTTCTCATTATTGTGTTGTGTCCATTTCTTTAAAGTTTTGCATACATTTTATCATGAAAGTTCTTTTTTTGTTCTGTCTCAGTGTCATTTCTGAGCAGGAATTTGTATACAAACAGGTGGCATTAATATTATAGAAGCATTTAAAATTCTCTGCGTTTTTTTCATGAGGAATGTCCCTTCCTGATTCTTAAAATCAGATTTTACCCTTCCAGCAATTTCTAAATGCATCAGCCATCGTATACTTTCTTGTGTTCCTAATCCGGCAAGCAGGCAGTGAAAGAAAATTTACCTGGTTGTAAATTACTTCTGCACAGGAACATTAACTAAAAGCAAAAAGAGAAATTATACAGCTCTGTGCTGTTTCCTGCATTAATAAAATAGTAAATAAATGCACAAATGATGTCTGATTCTGTCAACCCTTCAAGGCAGATCAGATTAAAAAAAGCAATGCCACGTAAATCAGTATACTTTTACTCTAATAGCCACAGTAATATGTCTATGGATATTCTCAGTCATCCGGGTCATGGCTGTCCCAAAGGTGCTTTTTCAAAAAAACAATGAAGCCACAAAGACTGTGACAGTTAGACTAAATACAATCTAATGAAGAAGGAAATGGCAACCCACCCTTATATTCTGTCAAGAAAACCAAATGGACATTCTCAAGCAGAACAATGTCAACATGATAATATTAGAAGATAAGCCCCCCAGGTTGGAAAACAACCAACAAGTCATTGAGAAAGAGCAAAGGACAAGTTCAAGTAGTTCTAGTGTTTGTAATGTGGCAGGACTGTAGCTGAAATGTCATCCAGCTGGAGATGTATCCAAAGGCAAAAGGAAAGTTTGATGTTGCAAAGATATGACTTCCATTTCAACATGGAATGTCAGAATCATAAACCAAGTCAAACTTGACATTGTCACAGCAGAAATGTCAAGATTAAACATTGACATCCTGGGGATCAACAAACTGAAATTGATTGGAATGGATTTTTTCACATGACAGGAGCATCAGTTCTTTTACTGTGGACAAAATCATACCTACGGGAGAAATTGGAGTATCCATCATTTTAACAGTGCTTGAATACAACCCTAAAACAATGTAGTATGATTTCAATTCAAGTCCAAAGCACACAAATCAGTATTATAGTAATCCAAATCTATACATAAGAAGTAGGCATTTAACAGTTCTTAAGGCAGGGGTCCCCCACACCCCGGTCCTTGGACTGGCAACTGGCCAAGACATGCCAGAAAGTGGACCACGCAAACAAGCAAAACCCCATCCGCAGGATGCAACCAGTATGCAAAACCACATTCCCTCTGGTCTGCAGAAAAACCTCCACGGAACGGGCAGCTGTCTTAACGCATCTTACAACATCGTGCTAACACAATACATACATAGGTATGTATTCTAGGTAATTGTAGGAAAAGCCATTTTGGTCTAGTGGCTAAGGCACAGGCTAGAAACCAGGAGACAAAACCAAAATCATTTTTTTTCACCTCAAGCACAAAATCCAAAAACGATTTCCAAATGAAAAATGTAATTAAATATATTATCTTCTCTGAATAAAGCAATCAGTTTAACCATCTCTGCTTTTTCTTCCTTGCTGTGGAAATAATATATATTACTGTTTGCACTTTATAGTCTTCATAATCTATCATCATTTGTATTAACAAAATTCACTATATTCTTTCAGATTCTTTAACCTTAAAGGGAAAAACACCTTTTTTCATTCATTTTAAAATACTAACTTTTGTTTACAAACATTTCTAAAATCAATAATTTCTAATACATCTTTTTTTACTTCCTCTTAATATACATACTTTAAAATTCACTTTCAGTAATATTTTACAAGCTTAAAAAATTACTCAAAAATTATATATAAAAAACCATTTTCAAACTAATTTTATAAACACAAACAGAATACAAGCTGCATTAAAGCTTTCTTTCAATTATGTATATCAGACCAATAAAAATCCAACTCTAGTTAACTCATTAAATTTAAATCGCTCCAAGTTGTCCTCATAAAAATATTTTTCTTCTTCTTCTATACATCCATTTTAAGACTCTAAACTTTTATTTTAAACTAATGCATCTTTTTTAAACTTCTGCTTAACACAGATACTTTCAAATACATTTTCAATAAAATTTTACAAGCTTTAGGAATTACTTAAGAATTATATATATAAAAAAATTGCAGTTTCAAACCCACTTTACATTAAAACTGTCAGACTGATTAAAAAAAATCTTTCCTAATTCCAATTAACTCATTAAGTTTTAGTCACTCCTTCCAAGCTTATCTATATAGAATAAAATATTTTTCTTCTCTGGAATGTCTATCAAGTAATTATAAACTTTTTCTCAAGGATTTCTCAACCTTGTTAGTATCCATGAAGAAAAAGTCCCAAATTTGTCCTGTTGAAAGTTGCAGATTTTCTTGGAACTCTTCTTTCAATTGTGTTGTGAGGTTTATATTTAAACTACCATAATAGATTGGTGTCAGGTTTATATTCCAAAATTGCAAATGAATTCTTTGCATTGTCAGCTACTTGTGAAATTGCCTCAGTAGTTTGGTAGCTTTCTACACATAATTGTTGGGTGGGTGATTTTGGATCAGTCACTCTCTGTCAGCCCAACTCACCTCCCAGAGTTGTTGTGGAGAAAATAGGAGGAGGAAGAAGTATTAGATACATTTGCTGCCTTGAGTTATTTACAAAAATAATAAAGGCGGGATAAAAAAAACTCTGAAAAAATACAGTGCCAAAATGGAAGTAAAATGGCTATTGGAATATGGAATATGGACATTTTATCCTTGATATTCAGTAATAGAGAACTAATAGCATTTTGCCAACATGTTTGTACCAACATGTTCCAACAGTCAAAAAACCAACTCTATGTATGACCATTATCAAATGAAGAACACAGATATCAAATTGATATATTCTGCAAGCAAAGTAGAGGAATCTCTATTCAGTCAGCAAAAATACGGCCTGGGGCTGACTGTAGCTCAGATCACAAACTCCTTTGTGAAAAAGAAAGTGCAGTGCTCCAGACAAACCAGAAAATGACACCGACCTGCTGCAAATTAATGATTTCAGAACAGAATGTTACAGTTCATAAGACCAAGTACAAAATAGCAGAGTTCACGAATAACTTCTAAATTAAAATGTATGGCTTCAGGAATGTAACCCAAAAAATACATGAAGGTTGAGTTCAAACAACCATAAGTTGTATCCCAAGATAAAAAGAAAAAAGAAAGACTTTAGCACAAAATAGAAGAAATCAAAATCCTAGCACAAAATTCCTAGGTATTTTTTTTGTCATGAAGTTAAAATTTCCTCTGTTTCAATCTCCTGGATTTTGTTCATGGTGTTTTAAACTATAATCACAGACTATGTGAAATAAATGTGATTCTCCCCCCCCCTCCCCATTCTAAGTTTAGACTCCACTGGGATCCTGTTCTTTATTGACCCAACAAAGTGGGAGTGGGGAGGAGGAGGATGGTGTTGGGTTGTAGAGTTTGATTCTGCATGTGACCTGGCTGAGAATGTGTATTGACAGTGTGACATCAAAGGCTGCTTTCCTTTGTTGGAATATGGATTGACGGTCTGCCATGAAGGGTTAGCAGACTGGCCGCAGACACAATAACCCTGGATCACAAGAAGAACAAAACATTCAATACCAGGTGACATAGAATCAGTCTGCTCACTGGAATCTCTAATGGTAAAGGTAAAGCTTAAATATTTTGGACACAAAATGCAAAGGCAAGAATCCTTGTAGAACACATTGATGCTTGGAAAAATCAAAGCAATCCAAAAAAAAAAAGAGACCGGCAGAAGACAAGGTGGCTACATACTATCATTGAGGACACAAGAATGAGTTTGCAAGAACTCAAAGAAGCAGTTGCGGGTAGACAATTCTGGTGAAATGATCTCTTTGGGATCCCAAAATTCAAAAGTGTCTGAATGACTGAATGATAACAACAATAACAAATGCTTTCCTTGCTGAAATCATGATGAGCAATCTCTATTTTGGGGTTTAAAGACTAATCAGAACAGGCTTTCTCAGGATAAGGAGGGCACTCTCCCTTGCTGAAAATGAGGTTAAGGTTATGGTTCTGATTTGATTAATATTAATATAATTACTCACCGTGAATGTAATAGCCTTCTCCCTGCATCATATTAAAATGACAGTTAAATACATGATTGGAGTCTAAGACGTTGGCACCTGCCAGCCATGTGTGACCTAGCACTGACAGACAAAAAGCAATTGAAGTAAATTGTGTAGCTCATTAGGTGGACTGGCAAGCAGCTATTTTTCACATAATAATTAAATTCAAGACTGAAACTTAGCCATATGACTTTCATCCTATTCCGTGAAAAAAATAATGAAGCACCTCTAGGTATTTGTATATTTCCGTTATATCTTATAGACAAGTCTCCATATGTACCCATCATGTTATGTCAATTTTTCTAAGCAGTTTTATGCAAAATACAGAAAAATAGTAAGATATAATGAATCAAGGCAACAAATGACATGAGATGGGGGGGGGGGAGAATATAGTTAAATCTAGTTCATGCCAACTACATTCACTAAACTAGCAAAAGTAACCCTCAGTTATCAACCATTTGTTCAACAAATGTTTGAAGCTACAGCGGCACTGAAAAAGGAGATGTATGATTGGTCTCCAAAGTCATGTGATTAAGCAATTGGCAACTGGTGCATTTATGATGACTACCATATCCCACTGTCATGTGATCAGTATTTGTGACCTTCACAGCTGGCTTCCAACAAGCAAATTCAGTGGGGAACTGGCGGGGAGTCATGTCATGGTCATGCGCCATTGCATTTAATGATTTGCAGTGATTTCTTTAATGACTGCAGTGGAACTGACATGATAAGTCAGTGTGCTCATGTTATGTTTCAGTTTATGATCACATTGCCTAGTAATAGAGTTGTCAATCCTAATTCTGGTAAGTGAGGATTACTTGTATATATCTTTCTATCTTTGAAAAACATCTTTTCTGCCAGAGTGTCCTTCTCAAATATATGCCACTATACTCTGCTTTATATATTGCTTCTGTTCTCTAAACTTCTTCTTTCTTTCTGAAGATTTCATCAGGACTTTCTTATCTTCCCCTTCTCTTCAATCCATTTACTCTTCCATTATATATTAGTTTTGTGATGCAGATGGAGGATATTTTTTTCAAATGAATGCTGAAACAGCTTGAATCTAATGTCTATGGATGATTTCACAGGTCTAGTTCATTCATTCCAAACTCCACTTTTGCTTCAAAAATCCATCACAGAGAAAATATAACAGCAGGATCTTCTATTCCATAACATTATTAGTGTTGTTATTATTACTCTAGCAATGTATAGCTAAGATTATATGAATTGCTTGTGTATTGTGTGCAGTATCTTTGTATGACTGTACATTATAGGTTAATTGAATTTTCTTTTTTAAGGTGCTGGGAAAATGCAGTCTATGTAAATATTCCATAATCCTCATAGTTTTACAGGATCCATCTAAAACTACCTTTACAAATCTCAATTATGTTTGCAAAATAATCCATAAATGAATCCAGCATAATTTAACAAATTATGTGATGTTTATATGAGAGCCATATAAAACTGTCAAATTTACCTGCAACTGTATGAGTCATGACAGTCATGGATGAAATATGTTTTTGCCTCCATGCCTAAAAATATGGATCTCCATACATGATCCTTTTCTTTCTTTCTTTCTTTCTTTCTTTCTTTCTTTCTTTCTTTCTTTCTTTCTTTCTTTCTTTCTTTCTTTC